>KE504635.1:2411195-2451118 GCA_000441515.1 Elaeis oleifera | reverse complement strand
GTAGAATCGGACATGCTGTACTTCCATATAATCCAGTCTGCCGGGCATAAAGTTCAGAACCAAGCCGGGTTGAGATGTTTCGAGTTCCGTTTGATCTGGCGCATGACTCACCAGTGGCAAAGTCCTACACGTTTCTTATCACATCATTGAAAAAAGAAAGAAAGAAAGAAAAAGGTTGCGGTTTGTGCCCTGTAATCAACTCTCTCGCACGCCGATTACCACCCGTAGCCAACTCTGTGGGCTCCGCAAGCCGGTTAACTCCGAGACTCGTGAAAGATACCTACTATTCTATGGTCCTTCTGAAATTTTCCTGCGGGCGAACGCTTTCACAACTTGGTTTACCCAAAAAAAACAAAAAAACGGTTCCATAACTTTCTTCGAAGTCGCGACGAGTCGACTTTAAAAGCCGTCTCGCCTCACCATGCGCCGATTCGCCACGGACGAACGTTGTTTCAGCTCTGATCTCGGTCAGTCTGCTCACCTTGTCTCTTCTTCTGGTGCCGCAGCGTCCTCCGCCATGGGCTCCACTCAATCTCCTCCGCTTACTTTCGATTCTATCAATCCAAAGGTACCATCTTTTTCCAGTTCGATCCACCAAGATGCCTTCTTGATCTCGTCGTTTCTTTTCTCGATGATTTCGCGTATCGTGGTCTGAGCTTTGTTCTTTCCTGCTGGCTTGGTCTGATAGGCGTTTCTTCTCCACGTTATTTTGGATCCACTGCTCAAAGATGGCTTCTTTTTACTTTCTATTTCGCTGATTCGATTGCTAAAGATTCGATTTTGATCGTTTGTTTGTGTTCGATTTTGGTATTCTCCTTGCATGATTCTTCTTTCCTTTTTATCATCTATAGTAGGATTGGGTTGATGAAACTGCCGATGAATTTTCTTATGGGCGATTTGGGTTTTATATGTTACATGACTTCCTCCTCCTCCTCATCCTGTGCCTCTGGTTTGGCGTCAACTTGAACAAATATTTTAGGCCTCCTTTATTTTCCTTCGATTGATATGTTTATTTTCCTTTTTCTGTTCCTGCATGCGATTTCTTTCTATTTTCTATGATTTCATCGGTTTTGTGTCATGAGTGCTTTTGTATTGGTAACCGTTTCTTTTCGTCAGTTAATGTGGTTTTTAACTGAGCTTCGATTCCCTCTTTCTTGGAATTGATGTTCCTCACCATGTCCTTGGATTAGTATGTTGCAGAAGTTGCCCTCTTTATTGTTAGTTTCCATTAAGAAAACTCCCGTTTCAATTAGTTGCTTTGGCCTTTTTCTACTCATTTTGGATTGTCTGGGCTCTCAGTCAGTCATTTCTGTACTTTTGTACCGCTTCTGTTATGTGGTCAGCTTTATGATCTTTTCAGTATTTACTGTGATTATTTTTAACAGGATCTCATCCAAAAAAATCAACCAAAATATTATTTAGATTTATAAGTATCTAAGATCTACCCGGTGCATAAGAACCAAACACACACGTTCGAATGGATCCTCACGATTTTAGCCTTGGATATGCAAGTATGGTTTGTGCATTGCTATTTGGTGGTTCATTTTAATTTCTTTTTGTTCCCTCAAGTTTTTTCCGTTTTATTTCCTTTTATACATAAGAGAAATCTTGCCATTTCTTATCCAGAGTTTTGAGGCGTATGCCTCCTTGCTGCTTCCTTTGCTTGGTTTTTTCCCCAACGACATGGTTGGTCCATAACCCGTTATTATACGCTTATACACTTATTTTCCTTCATTCAGGTTTTAAAATGTGAGTATGCCGTCCGTGGAGAGATTGTCAGCCATGCCCAGGTACTTAGGGTTTTTGGCAATATAAGTTCCATAATTTTTTCTATATTTTTATTGGATATTGTGGTATATATGTATAATAAAAATAATCATTATATATTGGGCCAGAAATATGTGCTGGCTCAGTTGTATGGTTCGAAAATGTTCTGAGCTTCTGATGATAGAACTTTCTTCTTATTTATTAATTTACTGGCTGCCACTTAGCAATAAATGAAGATTCAAATTATTTTTTAGCTCAAAATATAAACACAGTTTAGATTTCCCTTTACTACAGATGCTTTTTGAGCATCTGCTATGGCAAGTCTCTTTAACTACATCAAGGTGCATTGTAAACTGAATTTCCCAGTCAACTTCTTCAATTTTTAGAGTCCATTCCTCCTATTATTTATGTCTTACTTGGTCTCCCCTCTGCCTTTCTCTTCCTTTTTTTTTAATTTCAAATATAAATTGAGATACTCTCAGCACCAGGTAAGTTGTAAGGCTGAACCATTTAAACTATTTTCTGATTTTATGCTCTGTTGGTATGACTCTAGTATTTATCACTTCTAATTTTGTACTCCTACCAATCCTAACACTCAAATATAACGACATGACTATACTACACTAATTTTACTCTCATGTCCTGTCTAATTATCTATATATACTGTGCAACTAGTTTCATTGTTGCTCATCGGGAATATAATTCCATAACATTCCTTTTTATTCTTTCTGGAGATATTCAGATATACAGATATCCACCCTTTTTAAAATGGAGCCATGGTAATGAAAGTAATTTGTTCTTTAAATGCCTTGCCATTACTGCTAATCAAAGAAATTTTATGTTTTTGCAATCTGATATGTTACATGTCTTATTTTCCACATCATTTAGGATTCTCCTCTTCAGTACAAGAAGTACAATTTACAGTGGATGGAAGATCATGTTCTTTTTCAGGAACTTGTCCCATTAGTATGTTTTAGAATGAAGGGTACAGGGAACATTGGCAATGCTGCACTGAATATTGGTGTTTGTGACTAATCAGATTCTGTTTATAATTTTGGCAGCTTGTATCTTCTTAATTTCTTTATGTTTGCTTAATCTGAAAAGTTTTATGTGCAAATGGTTTTAGTACATCACTAGTTTTGGAATTTGAGATATATATTGGTTGAATATAGCAAAAGTCAAGCTAATTATTCTGCTGAATGCAATTATCTTCAAATTTCTTATCTGCTTAAGAATCTGTCTACTTTTTCCTAGCGCTTACAACAAGAGCTGCAAACAAAGCCGGGTTCTTATCCCTTTGATGAGGTGTGTATTTATCCAATTTCCCTTTAGTATATGTCAGTTAATAGGTAGTGTTCTCCTTTGTATCATGTATTATAATGTCTTTAGAGTAACATTCTGCTTTCAAAATACATTTGTATTAGAAACTTGTCACAAGTTGTGTATGTTTGAGTTCATTAAATTTTTTAATACTTCATTTTAAATGCCCAACTGCTCTGGCAGATACTTTATTGCAATATCGGCAATCCCCAGTCTCTTGGTCAGCAGCCAGTTACATTTTTCCGGGAGGTCAGTATTCTGTTGAACTTTGACTACAAGTGAGGTTCAATCTCTCTTAAAACTAATGTGTTCTATTTCAGGTTCTTGCCTTATGTGACCATCCATCCATATTGGACAAAAGTGAAGCTCATGCCTTATTCAGGTAAGTATGAATCATAATCAGAACACATTGGCATCATGAGCTAAGCTTGTTATAACCAATGTTATTCACAAGCAATGTCAGGGGTTATATTATAGAAATCTCTATTTTTATATTATGATTTGCCACATGGTCCTGTGTGAAAATATTAACCATGGGCATGACTAATTATGTAGGGTCATTATGTTCTTTATCCATAATTTAAGGATCTGTTTTTCTCCTTTCATTTCATTTCTTCTTGTCATTCTTTTACATGGAAGATGAAGGATTTCCCTGCAGGAAGGTGGAGGTTTTGGGTTCTTGGGAAAGATAAGGGAAAATTCTCCCTGCTGGTCATATACCATAACAAAAATGAGTTTTTTTGCAGATAACATCATCTTTTACAGATTAATTGCATATATTCCTCTTTAATCTATATGCATATCAGTACATACCTTATCCCAGATTAGGATCTTAAGACAATAGTGGAATATGTATTGCATTTTTCGTACATCTCCTCGTTTGGCCTTTTAATTGTCTAGCAGTGAGCTACAGAGCTCCTCAATTGCGTCATCATCCAGGTTTGAGCTATAATGAAGATCTCAATCCTAGTAATGGTGGTGGCAAGGAGAATCTTAGTATCTCATGAGCTAGATGCTCCAAAAGACTAAGAACTAGGTAGGCATCAAAAGAAACGTGGTCGATGTTCCATGCTGGCTGATAGAGAATATTAGCTTAGGGGCTTATTGGGGAATTTCTTGCATAAGGAGGATTCTTAAACTGCACATTGTAAAAAAGTGATCTCAAGCAATTAGATTAAACAAGGAAGCAACCTGATATTGACATGAATTCATAGAAACCAAATGTTTGTCTTTTTTTTTTTGAACATATGTTTGTAGGAAACTTGGTTTCTGAGTCCTTTTACTATTACTGTATAGGAGCATCTGGTCTGATGACATGTTAGATACCCTTAACACATATTAGGAAAATTAGGCGACTAAAAAGGCAAATTTGTATACCATTTCTCCTTGTTTATTAACTGTTTCATGTTCTTGCATACAATTTATAGCCCTTTGCCAACTTATGACTTTACATTATGGAAGAAACTCCTTATGCTATCACACCTGAACTTCTATATGTCATTGCAGCTCGGATGCTATAGCTCGAGCACGGCAGATTCTGGATTTGATTCCTGGTAGGGCAACAGGTGCATATAGTCATAGTCAGGTAAAACATGCTTGGTAAATTTCGTAAGCATATTCTCCTTTTAACCCCTGACCTTGAGGATTTTTGTATTCTTTTGTTCCAGGGAATCAAAGGCTTACGTGATGCTATTGCTGCTGGAATTGCTGCCCGTGATGGTTCCCTGCCAATGCAGATGACATTTTCCTAACAGATGGAGCAAGCCCTGCAGTACTTACTTGACCTTTGATACTTATGATATTCTCTTTTCTAATATGAGTGAAGATAAATTACCTGCTTATTCTTTTGCTTTGCCCCTCTCAGGTCCACATGATGATGCAGTTATTGATAAGATCTGAGAAAGATGGCATTCTCTGCCCCATACCTCAGTACCCATTGTACTCTGCCTCAATTGCTCTGCATGGTGGCTCTCTTGTGCGTTCATTATGTAGCTGTTGAAATTAACTATATGTTAGTTACTTATATCATAAAGATATGTCAGTCACCTTGCCAATAAGTCCAGTTTTGACCAAAAGTTTCTCTTCTTTCTTGGCATTGTATTCCTGAATTAAAAGATACTATAGCCATATAATTGCTTATGTATTTGACTAGATTCTGGGTTCTTTATGGTTGTCTTATGCGGTTAAGGATGTTCTTCTGGTGTCAAGGCAGTTCATTTAGGGTAGAAAGATCCAGAATTTTGAATGTATGAAAAGGAACTAAACGAGAATTATTTTGTCTCAGGTCCCATATTACCTTGATGAAGCAGCAGGATGGGGACTGGAGATTTCTGTGGTTAAGAAGCAACTGGAAGATGCTCGATCCAAGGGCATTGCTGTTAGGGCAATAGTGGTGATAAATCCTGGCAATCCCACTGGACAGGTTTATAGTGAATATTTTCTATACATTTTTATCCCTTTTTTTGGTTGGGGAGGGGGAGGCTTACCATGGAAACCTTTGGAGTGGAAAAGTGTACATTTTCTTAGTTTTCTGAACATCTAGTGGTAATAAAGGCATTTTGCCTACTGAGTTGTGACGGTAATTTTGATAATACTTTGCAGCCACCATTTTACAAGAGAACGGTGCTATGTCACATACGCACGCACATTTAATCCTCCCACGTATTTAGAAGAATTCTTAATGGTTTTGGCTAAATGTTAGTTACACCAGAGAGACTCTTTTATCCCTACTTTTCTACGGTAGTGTTATGATAGTTTTTTGCACAGGTTTTTTTCTTCAATTCAATTGTTGTAGTGTTATTTCTCCAGGTTCTTGCAGAGGGAAACCAGCGGGAAATAGTGCAGTTTTGCAAGAAAGAAGGCCTTGTTCTTCTAGCGGATGAGGTGAGATATGTATGCCAATGCTTTCTAGAAGTTAAAGCAATGTCAAAGTCCAGAATCAGCTTACAATATGTGCTTCAGGACTAGAGTTTTATTGAACTTAGTGCCCCTGGTTACTAATGCACTGTCAAAATTTACACAGGTATACCAAGAAAATATATATGTTGAAAACAAGAAATTCAACTCCTTCAAGAAGATTGCAAGGTCAATGGGATATGGCGAGAAAGATCTTTCTTTAGTATCATTTCAGTCAGTTTCCAAAGGTATGGGTCCCCATGTTAGATCAAGAAATGTGTTCAACTTTGTCCTGAATATCTTTGGCATATAGCTACAAGAATTATTGTTGTCATTTCCACCAGGATACCATGGGGAATGTGGAAAACGGGGAGGCTACATGGAGATAACCGGTTTCAGTGCGGATGTGAGAGAACAGATTTACAAATTGGCGTCAGTAAACCTCTGTTCCAACATCTCTGGCCAGATTCTTGCAAGCCTTGTTATGAATCCACCGAAGGTTAGTATCCTGTTGCGGTCAACTTATTTAGCATCTGGCTGTGATTAAGCTTTGAAAACCTCTTATCTCAATGGAACTACCGAAAGGACACTGTGCGCACAAACGAGTGCATGAAAGTTTCATTCCCTTTATGGTCTGATATTGTCATTGAGAGTAACATCTTGGATGAATTTGCAGGTTGGAGATGAATCATATGAATCCTTTACTGCAGAAAAGAATGGGATCCTTTCATCTTTAGCTAGGCGTGCGAAGGTTAGTTCTAACCATTCTTAGAATTCGAAAAAGATCTACTGATTAATTGTCCTTCAAAAAGTTGTAATGTTTGATTCATGCAACATGCGCTGGCTTTTTTCTGATAACTTCCATTCTCAGAAATGAACCTTTGATATATGTTATTCACTTTTCTTTGTCATGCGACAAAGGCTCCTTTAAGCTTATGGAGATTTTGTTGTCCTCTTCTTCCATCGGACACAGGCTTTGGAGGATGCATTCAATAGCTTAGAAGGTGTGACATGCAACAAGGCGGAGGGAGCGATGTACCTCTTCCCCCGTCTTCACCTGCCTCAGAAGGCAATTGTAGCTGCCAAAGCAGTTAATGCAGCCCCTGATGCATTCTACGCTCGCCGGCTTCTTGATGCCACCGGAATTGTTGTTGTTCCTGGTTCCGGCTTTGGGCAGGTGAGCTTGTTTATGCTAAATTTATGAACATCTTCTTGCTTGTTATCAGCTAATATTGGATACGTTGATGTCAAAAAGTTGCTGATTTTTTTTTTGCAGCTGTACTCAGTTGGGTTGTGGTACTAACGCTACTCTTTTCTGTTTTAACTTGGGAACAGGTACCTGGAACATGGCATTTCCGATGCACAATCCTACCCCAGGAGAATAAGATCCCGGCCATCATCGCCCGTCTCAAGGCATTCCATGAATCATTTATGGGAGAGTTCCGTGACTAAGCCTTCTCTTCAATCTCCCTTTTTTGTTGTATGACGTAGTTGAATCAGAATAAGCGAACATCCATCCTTATTTTCACCCTTCTTGTGGATGGAGCAAGTGCACACTCACTGTCTTTTGTTTATGGAACAAACAAACTTACAGGCTTCTCGGTGGCCTGTGGGTTGTGAAGATGCTTCTATGCAGGTTATTTCATTTCGATGAACTAAAATCTACTCTGCATATCACCTGAGGCATGAATGAGATGAGATGAGATGAATGTAGGACACAGGGTGGGCATAGCCTCTCCAAACTCACGCACATTTTAAGCTTGATATGGGGGTTCTGCCGGCAAGAGGGTATGTGGTCTCAAATGGATCGTAGAACAATCAATTCTAGTTAGAGGAAAAGAGAGATGGTACCAGCTTTTCTTTCTGGATGAGTATAGTTTCATCTTTTTATGGGAAAGAGATCCTAATGAGAAGGTAAATATCAAGCAGGTAGCCTTTTGGCCATTGTATATGACCTGCAGATCTTTGGAGGGGATTCTTAAGGTCAGTAAGATTTCTAAACACATTATGATAAAACTGATTTTCTGTAAAACTTGTTCTTTATGAAACAAGACAGAAACCTGTCTTGCATAAGACTCATGGTTAAAGGATCACTGACCTCTAAGAAAAGCGTCATGCAAACCGAGAACTAATGAAGGGATTTATTTGTATCATCAGTATGGTCAATGCTAGTGCTACTTGACTAACAAAGAGGTTCAAGCATTGGCTGTAGAACTCTACCATATCAAACATTGCATGCTAATGTATTAAAAGAAGTTTCTTCCATCAAACAAGACTAGATCCTGTTGCCATTCTACCACCACCACCAGCAGCAGCAAAAATGTTCTCCCAAATAAAAATGTTGGTAACAAATATACGTTTATGGTGGAGAAGGCAAACAGACAACACCAAGGTATATGGATAGTTATAGGCGAGCAATGACAGCCTCAACCTCAGAAGGGGAGTATAGATGATAAGTTGGAGCAACCTTGGCAATATCAACATTGTTTGGAGTTACCTGGACAACACAGAAGTTATCATTAGCAAGATCTTAACAAACCTGTTTAAATAATTACAACTATCGTTAGGGAAAGAGAAATAATCAACCACCCAAAAGAAGCCCAATTTTATTGAGTTGGGCACTGCTAATAAAGGAATTGATTCAGCTCAAGGCAAAATATCACAAGCCCAACAAGTGAAGCCAAATTATAAATTCCTATATACATAAAGAAGATACCTAAAATTATTTTTTTAAAAAAAGGAGCAATTCTACCTTCTCCTCCATCACTTGCTTCAAAATAGAAAGAGCTATTGTTTCAGCCTCTAGAAGGGTCAAGTCCTGCACCAGCAGCTTGTACCATCAAAAACTATGTACCACTGAAATTAGTTTAAAGTGACTGAAAACAGTACACTAGATATCTAGCTCAATATAATTGGAAGAACCAAAACCATGAATTCTTTCTATCATATCTTTCCATACTGCAACCAAGCAATCAAAATTTAAACCCAGACAGCTAGCTTGCTGACCTTGTTGTATTGCTCCTGAAGAGAGCTGTCAGCTCCTTCTGAACCTGACCTATTGCTTTGCATTGCATTGCCAAAAGTGCCAGATGGGTCTGTGTGGTACCTGTACAGCATAATTCTTCAACTATCAGTCTCCCAATGCAGTAGCCCAAATAAGAAGTTGCATTTTTGGATTGACAACTATCACGCCCAGACTGGATGGCCTGAACATTGAAGCAAAATTTCATAAAATGCCAGATGCAAGAACTCATAGATCCAAAAATCTGACTTCAAGAGGTGACATTTAGGCATAATTCCCATAACCTTGCCAGAGTAAAGAAAGATAGAATCATACAAGGAAACTGCCACCAAGACTGGTGGCCCTCGCCCCTACATGGCAATTACTTCGGCACTAACCCTATTATTTCTTAAGGGTTTGTCAATCATCATCATTATTCGTCATCATTACTTAATTGGATGACTACTACCTTAGGAGTTAGGAGTATTATGAGAAAGTTGAACTTCCTTTGGTGGTGCGCGACTGGAAGTGGGGCGCGTAATTGAGAATAAACTCCACCATAAAAAAATGTCTACATACCAACAACTGAAAAGAAAAGAATCACCCCAATCACCATTCCCTTGATTCAGACCATAACCAGCCAGCCATTCTGCTAGCTGGTTCCTCTCACTGTAAATGTGGGACACCCAGAAGGGTTACCAATCTTCCAGATATCCAGAAGAGGATCATAGCTGACAATTGAAAGAAAGTTGAGGTTCAGTAACTTGCCCGCATCTCTTTTTTCGCAGAATTAAGTCTGATCAGCAGATTGCAAGTAAAAACTGTTCAATTATCCTCAACATGAATAACAAAATTTGGCCACATCAGCAAAACTTCAAAATTAATGACAACTATTAAGTAACGGTTTAAAGAAAAAAACAAGGTTTGTTCCAGTAGTTGTTAAATATGATAATCCATGGCCATTACATAAGCAGCCTGCATGAATAATTCGATGCATTATAATTTGTAAAATTCACTCATCAGGAGAAAGCATACAAAGACAGACCAGCAAAATATATGTATTGGATGTCTACTTGGGTAATTGGAAATGAGAATTTGATTCATCAAAGAGTTGTGAAAAATAGTTTCATGTCACTGAAAGTAGTAGGCACTTACAGGCTGGGCCCATTTCATCATGACCAGCAATCAGAAGAGACACTCCAAAAGGTCGTGACTGGACAAAAAACCAATTGTTAGTAATTTTTTCGTAGTCAAAATAAGAAGTTTGTTATTTGGCATTACATCTACGAAGTGCAAATTGACTGCAATAAACTAATAGCAACTAATGTTGAAGAAAAAAAAGTCTGGAAGCCACATATTTGCCCTATGTAGAGTATTGATTTTCGGCAGCTTAAAGCCTTCAGTCGAGTCTTAACTGGGAGGCCTTGTCCCATAAATGTGGAAGTAGCCACCAACTTGTGAGAACTATTTGCTTGACATCATTGTTGCCACATTCCTAAAACAGGTCACTACAGTTACAGCATGAGCATGCCATTATAACTAGAAGATGAGTTGCCAGGTAGAGCACTTATTGTTATTTTCTCCCTGGTAGTCAAGCTCAGCAATTTTAAGTAGCATAAAGAACTTCCAAAGATATCAATGTTACTGGAAGTTGCAAAAACAAGAAGAAATGAAATTTCTGAAGAGTTTGTTCTGAAGATGTATTTTGCCCATGACTTTGTCGCATTCAATATTAGTGCAAGCAACAGATAGAATTGACAAGGTGAATCACACCCCACTCCCACCCAACACACAGCACGTGCGCACGCGCACACAGAGAGAGAGAGAGAGAGATGACAAGTATGTGCTGACTCGAAGAAACTCCAGATGACAATGCAACTCCTAGAAGCACCTTATTTTACCATCTCCATGCTTAATACAAAAAGAACATACAGGATGTAAAAGGTTTAGCAATGCTAACCATGGATTCTTCATCTCCTTCACCAAATCGAAGAGCAAGATCACATAGAGCTTGCGTGGTCGACTCAACAGTCATTGGCTCACCATAAGAAAACCTGTGATTCTGATGAACAAATTACTTAAAGTTAGTAATTAATGCTTGCTAAAATAGGGCTCACAAGCAAAACCTTAACGGTACCTGAGTTTCAACGCGAGCATGCTCAACAAGAGTTCGTGCATCAGCAATCAATCCACTCATTGCACAACCAATGTGCTCATCAATCTCCATAATTTTCTCCACACTGCTTGGCTCCTGCAAAATAGACCACCATAAGTCCAAAACATGATCTTGAAACTAGAATAAAAGATGAGGTCCCGCTTAAACACTAGGAAGTAGGAACTGCAAGTTTGTTAGAAGATGCAGAAAAAGATTGTCCAAGCAACGTTGCCCACCTGATCCTGTGTTTGCCCAAAATATAGTTGTCTCTAATGGTCCAAGGGAATCTAAAATAAAATTAATTACAAACTTGTAGAAGAGTGTCTATGGTAATTTATTTAGAAGGAACTTATGGTTGGAAACAAAGCTTGTATTCTGACACAGCTTAAAAGGGAGAGCTTCCATGGAGTTTGTCAACAAAATATCAAACAAAAAGAGTACGTTAAAAATTATATGGATTTTCAAGTAAAAAATGAATGACAGAGTTATATAAGGGTCTTGAGAAAGAATAGCGTACAAGACTGCATTAAATACACTACAAAGGGAATCTGTCAAACATAACTGCACTGATCCAGTTATTATAACATCATAGCTGGGGAGAAGGCCCAAAATTAATAATGATATACTTTGTTATAAACATTACTTTCTAGAATATAAAAATGATACAGATACCAGATATGTTCCTGGTAACTACTTCAGGTCAGCCAACCACTCAAGCACATTAAAATAAGAAGATGAATATATCACATGCAAATAGCATTGCCAAAAAGAAGCCAAAAACGGCCAAATATGTAAGCAAGGATAGGTCATGTCATAGTCTAACAAATGCTAGTATAATGTGATTTCAAAAGAAGACATGAATTCCCAAGCACTTGCTAGTTCTGACGATTAATGGTTATAAACAAATGAAAAAATTTAAATTAAACATAACCTAGACAACTTGAATCACTGAAAGAGCATGATCTGCTCAAACTGATGAATTGGAGGAGAGACGGACAAGGGCTGAGCCAAGAATCACACATCCTCTCCTATTACCATGCACTAACTAAAGTTTTGATTTAAGCATGAAGGAATCAGGTTTCTTAACATTGTTATTGATATCTAATGTGAGAACTTATAGTTAATGGTGTCACAAAACAATATTTTATATATATTATTACCTCAATGCTCTGGTATAATTAAACACAAGATAGCTTTCCACATATTGCAAAGAAGTGGTTATCTATTGCTACATCTTGATTTAGGAATATGCACAAGTAACCAAGGTTTTACATCTCATGGGACGGGACTGTCCCGGTTTACCCATAGAACGGGACGCGCCGCCGTTCCACCCGTCCTAACTCTTGGGACAGGGGATGTCTCAAGACATCCTAATTGGGATAGTGGGATGCTAGTGCGACGGCCCTTCCCGACACATGGGATGGTACCCGGTCCCGGTATCCCATGGGATGGTACCCCGTCCCGGTATCCCATGGGACATCCCACTAGGACCTGAATCCAAATAACATAATGAAGAACAAAAATTGATTTTGGCCTACATATGAATATAAGCATGAAAGAAAATTGTGCATATCAAATTATTTATGTTATATTCTTATAACCAGTGGGTAGGAAAGCAAAGGAGACAATGATCTTTCTTGGCAAAGCTGGTGACAATATAGTAAAAAGAATTCGGTGATTCATGCTGTGAGAAAGAACAAAGGTGATCCAAAGCCATAAGTAGGGCAAGAAGGAAGGAAGCAAGTAGGAAGAAAAAAGGACGAAGAACATGAATGAAGTAAAATTGAGACCAATTTAGATGGCCTCCTCAGTTCATCATTGATCGTAGCAAAACCATCATATTTAGAACACATAACAAAAGGAACTTAAAAAAACCTTGAGAAACACAAATCTTACACACGATAATCGCCCAACTGTTTTTGAGCTTTCCCATTGCTCCCCTTTTAGGCTCTAAGGCATGGAGCAAAGGCACAGCTCTACTTCAGCTACATAACTCCTTCAAGTGGGATTTTTGTGTTGTGTTCAAACTACATAACGAAAGTTATAGGTAGCAGGTGGAATCTCTAAATAATGAAGAACAGACACATTTCAAGAGCCTTATCATGTCGAGAAAGGGGACACCCAAACGAAAATTGTTTATTTCAAATTTGTTGGTGGGAGGAGGGGCAGAGATACGGCTGAGAGTGGGTTGGATAAAATCTGACTAGATTCATATCAGGTCGGTTTCAAATATAAAGATCAATATCCAATTAGACCTAGATATGATTCAGATACAAAGGGGAAAAATGTCAAATGCAAAGAGGATATGGTTTCTAAATTTTTCCTGATTTGGATATCCAGACACTAGGGCTTTTTTTTGTTGGGGGGGTGGGGCAGAGATACAGCTGAGAGTGAGAATAAAGGCTTGCCTAATATTGGCATAGATGAGCACACATTTGTGGTGACCAGGGAGAAGGCCTTTAATTATCTGAATTCAGCAAACAAGTACAAGCTATTCTCCTCTGGAAACATCTATACGCTTGCCAACATTGTATTTAATTAAATTTCAAGTCCATTCTTATCATCTTTTTTCATACAATATTTCATGTTAGTTGTCCTTCTTAAACTTTCTCAGCTCAACATAATTTCTGAATCACATCCATATACATTTTTCTTCTAAATGGATATGATTGATATTTGATTCATATTCATACCTGTAACTGTTCAGAAGATATATAAACACAAACACCATTATCCATTTAACATCTATATCCATATTCGTATTTGCCACATAAATATTGATACAGATATGGATAAACCTATCTGGCAAAATTCGATCCATATTGGATATGTCTTAAGCCTATGGAGGGGCCAAAGGCGAGATTGAAAGGGCCAAAGGATACGTCTGAAGAATTCATTTATTATTTCAGTAACCAATCCCACCTTCAGGCCCATTTGTTCCACCATTGGAGATGGAGGAGGAAGAGGAACTCCTTATAAGTTAGTGACAAGGGAAAAAAATCCCATATATGTTGCTCCTGTTGGATTTGTCTTTCTTCCAGCAACAGCTTATCACCAATTTCATGTGCGTCGTGTTGAATAGTAGAAGAAGATTGTCGTGGTAGTGTTCTCACAATTCCATGATGTAGATGCCCCTCCATGTGATCTCCACACAATCAAACTAAACCGTCCACATTCCCTGCCTAGTAGGACAAAGGCATTAATTCGAAAAGATTATGATGGGAGGACAAAAGGGACAGCTACCGAACATGAGCAGTTGATGAGAGAGACCGAAAAGATTATCATAAAAGATGGGTAGAACTCAATGGATTGCAGCCGACTACTCTCAGCTGAACCCAAGACAGATTAGGAGATAGATGCAATTGGCCTCCTATCTTGATTCTGATGTGTCTCAGTGCTGGAAAAAATACAGTTTTCAAAGAATCGAATGAGAATGTATTCCAAATAATATTAACTTTAAAGAAAAAATTAAGCAACATTTGTCCAATTTGGGGAACAAACAGTTTAACCCTCTTATTTCTCGGATTCAGAGATCCAAGAATTAGGTATACCAATGCATACACACAGCCCGGGAGCTAGAATTCCTAGGAATATGAGCAACATTCCATTTCTGAACAAAAGAGCCATTTGCACTCCTATTATTTTTCAACAATTTCATATTTCTACTGTGTGAAGTTCTCTGGTTTCTTCAAAGGGAAGAAACTCTTGAACAGATTTATCTCCATAACAGCCTAAACACAGGAACTCTTCTCCCAGATTATGAAGCAAGAAAAATTCTCAACTAAAGTGAAATAAGCATGAACCAGATTACAATGGAGACGCATCTGAAAATAAGGGGCATCTAAATGATCAGATGGGATGACAGACATCTAAAAGATACTGCATATAGAATTAGGAATATGATGATTTAAAGCACCTAAAACACGATCTAAACTTCCAAAGGTAATATAGGCAACACTCTAAGAAGTCATACCTGCAAATTTTGTCTTCTTTTCAGGCATATGTCTCTGTTTTTCACTATTTAAGACCAGATGCTCACTTAATGGCATCTTCACCCTTCTATTTGGATATTTGATCAGAATAACCAACGAAACTTTGCTTTACATGGACATCAGTTTCCAGAAGAAACAAAGAGCTGCAAATTTCTATATTTTTTATAGTAGTAAAAAAATTATCAGACAAACTAAAACGTAGTGGTATTGCACCTCTATCTTAATCAGAAAACAAGTTGCATCTTTTTGATTACCACACAGCAAACTACGAAATAAAATAAAATAGTAGACCTTAACGTCCGCAATTGAACTCAAGCAAGAGGATGACCCTCAGATTAGATCATTAGAGAGCTAACCTAATTATCAGATTTTTTGATGAACGATACTGGCATTACAGAGTCCTTTTGCGCAAAATGCGGGCTTCCAAATTAAAATACGAAAAAGAGAAACGTACAAACAACATTAAACCGGTATGCAAGTAACGATCCAACGATCTCGCACCAGAAATTCAAAAATAACAACATCTAACAGTTTCAGTCAGTCAGGATTCAAAATTTACAGCCAGAACCAAATCCCTTGAAGAAAGAGAGGTTAACCCAATCGGGTGGATACCAGCAGGGGGAGGTCACGCGCTTCTCGACCGCAAGCACCACGCCCTCCTTCGTCTTCAAACCAATCGCCGTCGAACCCAACTAAACAAAAAATAAAAATAAAAACGTAAAAATTTGAAAATCTCCAAGAAATTAGACCCAGATAAGGGGAAAGGCGCTACCTTGATGGCCTCGATAGCGTATTCGACCTGGAACAACCTTCCCTCCGGCGAGAAGGTATTGACCCCTCGGTCGTACTCCGTCCTTGAACCCAAAAAAACCCCAAACCGCAGATCATTAGTTTGATCAAATGTTATACCAAGTTTTACGGAAGAGATGGGTGCGATTGGAGTGGAGGGCTCACCTGGTGAGGAACATATCGGATGAAAGGATTGGAAGCCCGAACCTAAAGATCGGCGGAGGAGAGAGTATGGGGAGACGGTAAGAGGGAGCAGTGGAGAGGTTTATTGGATCCGCTCCGCGATATAAAGCTTGGCCGCTACTTGAGAAGCAAGGCAGCTTAGGACCTGGGAGTTGGCCGGCAGTGTCATTGCCGAGTGAGGGTATTTTGTCAATATGAAAATAACGTGGAAGGATGCTGGTTGAGCATAAGTGCAAGTTCAATTCATGCAGTTCATGCCGGAGAAAATTATGGATGATTATAATTACAGGGGAGAAATTTGATGACTGCGATATCTTCCATGCAAAAGTGCTCTAATTATAAATTAATATGTAAGAATGTCAACTCGTTAAGCTGTTGAAGTCTTGTATAAATATAAGAAAGCAAACCTAAATAAATTTACTCGATTTTTGGCTGGACATTCGTCATCTCTTTATATAAAAATTAAGCAATAATTGAAATAAAATATATATATTTAATAAAGAACAGATGAGTTTTGACGCAATGGTAAGGTTGCCCATTATAACTTCCCAAATATAGGAACTCAAAGATAAGGCTATGTATATGTAACATTACCTGGTCTTAATAATAGTGGGGGTAGGATTCAAAGTGGGTCTAAACTGGCCCAAAGCCCATCGAAGTAGGTCCACTTTGAAAAGGGCCATATGCAAGGTCATTAGGCTTGAAGCAGTTCAAATCAGGTTTCGTCTCAAGGGAACTTTAGGTTGGGCTCATATTAATACTTTGCCTAGCCTGAGTCTACTTTGAAGCCCAAACTTAAGTCAAGCTTAATCAGGATTTGAGCCCAAATCTAGATCTGAGGTCAAGACTTCTCAAATAATTCGATAATGAAAATAGATGTAAAAATCAATGTTATATAATTTTAGATAAAAGAGTGATATGAGCCTCTAGATCAACTAATCAAATTGCGTATATTTTGGGAGAACAAAGATTGAGAAAGCCAAACTTGCACTTGAGGTGAACCCTAAGTCAGGGCCTAGCTTCACCGAGGGACCTTGGGTCGGGCTTGGGTCAGAAGTTTGAGACCCACTGGCAAGTTGGATGGTAAGTTTAAATGTATAAAGACTTGATACAGCAACCTGATTCATTACCACCATACCAAAGTCCAAATCAAACAAATCCTTAAGATATATAAATATTTCTACTAATTTAATATAGAATTTTTTTTGGTACGATCACATCATTCTAATATAAGTACAGTCTAAGAAATCAGAATACAAAATATCATGCAAGACTCCTAGACAATTGTCACCTTGACATTAGGTCCAATCTCCAGTGTGATCGGCAATAGAGGAAGCAACCCAATCTATGATGTTGTTAGCTTTTTGGAAGACATCTCGAATAGCCATCGCAGTGGAATAACAGAGGAACTTCTAGATGTCATAGAGCAGCAGATGAACTTTCAAATACTGCATCTCATCCCATTCCCATATCTAATCAGTGACTGTGGCTGAGTCACCCTCAACAAAGATTCTTTCTGTCTGCAGCTCATGTGGCACGCAGATGATGCCCATCCAGACGACACGGAGCTCTATTTTGAGGATCGACAGCTCAAAAAGAGGTGTACCCCTAGCAACCAGTAGCCTGATATTTGAACTCCAGATGATGTAGCCCGCACCACCTCTGCCATCCTTAATACTGCCATTGAAATTGACCTTGACAAACATCGAAGGAGGGAGCTCCCAGGAAATCAAAAGAACTATCTGGATTGCTGCATGCGCAGCAAGGGAGTCCCAAAAACTCAAGACGACAAGCATCAAAACGGTTGCACTCCTTAGTAAAATAATAGGCTCTCTCCAGCACTCGATGCGTAGGCACAACCTCGACATCAAAGACCAAGCTGTTTTTGGCTAACCAAATCTGAAAAGCAACATACGCCATCCTACCACCGAGGGCTGGTCCTTTGTCATACTCCGGCAAATTGCATTCAAGAAGGAGGAAAATCAAGAGCCACTAATTATCCCCCAAGACTGGCCATTCGCCATCCCTCAAATCAAACACGTCCTCGAATAATGAAGCAGGGTATGCTCCGTCGACTCATCCTCCAATCCATAAATTAAGCAGGCAATCAAAAGTTCCATATTTCTCTTATTGATAAGTGTCCAAGTCAGCAGCCGGTCCTAGGCAACCTTCTAGAGGAAGTGTCTGACTCCGAGATAAATAGCCACTCTTCAGATCTAAACAGTTTCGATCATCTTTTTGGCATGGGCATACTCATCGCCATGAGGTCCCTAGCAGGGATCTTGAGGCAGTAAGACTGGCCCCACATCTTCAAATTTTCGATAGATAGGGATAGAAATAGCAAGAATCTTATCAACAAGCTCACCACTAAAGAGATGGATGACATCCTAAGCCCTCTAACCCTTGCCGTCGTCAGTGATCAAATAACGGATCCGCGAGTCATCATTCACCTCCATGCTGTCATAAATCGGCTAATATGAGAGGGAAAAGCTAGAAATCCAAGCATTCTAGCTCATATCAATCGAAGTCCTATCGCCAATCAGCCAGCTGACTTAGGCCACAACTATAGAGATATGAAAACAAATCTCTCTTCGAATGAAGGAGCAGTTAGCAATCAATATGGATTTGAGACCTTCGGCTCTAAACTCTATATCGAGTCCTCATCATTATGCGTCATAAGCAATCAAATTAAGTGAAAATTTAACTGCATGTCTCGCAGTCATGATCTTCTTCTAACCAGCAAGGATCTGATCCTTAGACTCGCACAAGCCTTGTTCGGAGTCTCAGAGAAAATTTAAGGGTTGTTGCTCGAGATCTCTAGATAAAAATACGATATAATAGTGTCCACGAGGAGATAGCTCGAAGTAAAGCTCATGACCGGCCTAATATGGAACATGATGGAGGGACCAAAAGCAAGGATATAGGATATTATATTTGGTAACTTTGGAAAAAACGACTTCCAGCTTCGCATCTTTATCTTTCACCCGATGGGACGGCTCGTTTCCTGAGTCTCTGGTAGGCGTTTGGCGCCCGAGAATTGTTTGAATCCTTGTTCTCTCTCCCTCTCCATCTCCTTCCCCTTCTCGCTCTGTCCGTAGCCATGGCGGCGCAGCAGCAGAGACGCCAGAAAATGGTGGAGGAAGAGCAAGAGATCGAAGACATGCAGCACGGCCCTTCCCTATCGAACAGCTCCAGGTATCTCCCTCTCAAGAACCCACCCGCACTTTCCTAAAACCCTATTTTCCACAACAGAACCATAGATTTCTATTCCGCTGCACTGGATCCTATTAAGGTCGCGCCTTTCCTGCATCTTGATAACCAGCAGTGCTTGCAGGCAAACGGGGATCGCCCAATTTCTCTTTAGATGAGTTTTTTACTCCCCTTTTGGAAGGAATGCCATGTTTACAAAGTCAAGATTTAATCTTTATATCTGTACTTCCCACCAGCATCGCATGCTAATGGGTACATCCGTTTTGGTCTCTGGGTTGGGTTTTCCCTCGCTTTTGAAGGCAAAATCGTATCTTGTGAGAAGGATGTCTTCAGGTTTCGGTCTACGTTAGCTGCAAGCATCTTGATTACATGCGCACATCTTCTCTTCTTTTATCATATGCTAGGGAAAATGATTTCTCTGTAGGTTTCAGCTCACTAAATCGGCGATCTTTTATACTGAGTTCGCTATAGAGTATGATTCAGAAACCTAGAGATCTTGACTGGTTTCATCCGAATCTTTGTGGCTGCATTATGTTTCGTTTATATGTTTCAATAGTGTTTTTTTCCCATTTTCTTGAACACATTTCTTATTTGTGTGACCATGATATTCTTTCTTGATTTGCTGAGCACATAAAAATCTAGCACCAGTTATGGCTATTCTTTTCTTTTATGCCCTTTCATATTTCTCCTGGCTTGTTTAATTCTTTGAATGAATGGGTTTACCTAATTTCTTGCATGTGGAATGGCTTTTAATCCATCCAAGAGAGAATCGGTTACCTTGAAGTGTGTTGTCAAAAATTCTTGTTAGTTGCATGGGCTATGGCTACCAAACTTGAGATAGGGTTTTCATAAGCCAAGTTTTTATTTATCTACAGATATGGTTTCGACTAGTTTAACCAGTCGAGCAAATTATGGTCCACCATATTGTTAAATAATCACAAACTTCATTGAGTTATTGAACCATCTTCAGTTATTCTTGAATTTTAAGCAGTAACTGTATAACTGTGTTCACAGTTTGTTGAATTTTTTATATAAAGATGCCTTCTATATTTGTTATAGAAGTATAGAAAGGCGCCTCCTCATGGTTCGTCAAACTTTGATGTTTTCTGGACTTCATCTTGAATTTCTGCCAAATTTAAAGATTTCACTTTCTCCATGTTAATCCCAAATGTCACTTGATTATGAGTGTAATAGCAGATATTGGTTGATCCTGATTTTTAGATTTGCACTGAGAAGAATAACTTGGACGTGTGCCCATTGTTCAAGTTCTTCTCACTGTTTGGCATGCCGATCTCTGAATATTCTAAAATGGTATGCATGAACACAGAGTAA
The DNA here is from genome assembly GCA_000441515.1 of Elaeis oleifera. Lineage (NCBI taxonomy): Eukaryota > Viridiplantae > Streptophyta > Magnoliopsida > Arecales > Arecaceae > Elaeis > Elaeis oleifera. The sequence goes on along the minus strand of KE504635.1, from coordinate 2,430,474 downwards.
TATTGATTTTAAGAAAAAAACTTGTAACAATATCTATGCATTTAGAGCCTCTTGGTTTGCCAGGATTTTTTGCAGCAGGGATTGTTGCTTTGGGTACCACAATTGAAGTTATCTGCTGTGTTCTGCTTGTAGCTGGTATTGTAGGTCAAGGTATAGCACTTTATCAATTGCAACAGACATAAGGATACCTAAATCATGCAACTCCAGCATCGTTATTTCGGCTGCAATCTGCAACTTGTCCTACAGTCATATAGGACAAGTCCTGCAATTGTAGGGTTTTCAGTAAGTTCAGTTACATGGTTACATAGCTGAACTTTTGTAACTTGTGCTAGTGAGGGGCTACTCATAATCAAAGACCATATATATCTACAGAAATTGTCATGCATCAAGTAGTTTCAAATTTTCAATAACCAACATAGAAGTAACATCTTCAGTAACTCCATTAACCAGTCATTCAGTAAGCGTGCCAAATATTTCAGCTAACACAGATTATCTGTTATTATTGCAATTAAATATACTAATTTGCAGGCATCAAAAACTGTTATATTTGGGTAGCATTAACAAATATTATACAATGTATCAGGGATGATTCTAGCTCAAATATGAAAGCACAAGTTCTTCATATAAGATGCCATTTCAATTTCCTTTGGTGCTGGATACATTGGATTAGATTTCTTCTGTTGCAGTGCAAATTGTATTACAGTTTTATACTGGAAGAAAGGGATAACCTCCATTGCTTTCCTACTGCATGTATGCTTGATGGGTCTATCTTTTACCCATTTGAGTAGAGTTCTTATGATTCCTATGGTCTGAAACAATAGGAGAAACCTGCCTCACAACAGATAGAACATTATATAATAGGTTCTAGGTAGAACATAGCCATAGGTCAATCTGATTCTGCCTCCTTATACAGATTTAAGATCTGCAATGGAAGAGATAAGCTTAAAGCTTCATTTGTTTATCATGTGAATTGTGGTGTATGAACTCCCACTCATTCCAAATGTTCATGCCACATAAAATTATACCTGTTGATTAAAACATTTCGTCATAGTTTGGTATTTTAACTTCTCAATTAGTGGCTATATTTATTTGTCTTATCATTATGTATTACCTAGGCATCTGGGATAGCTGCCCTTGATGTAAAAAAGCTGAAGGATGCTGGTCTCTGTACTGTGGAATCTGTTGCATATTCCCCAAGAAAAGGTCTCTTGCAAATTAAAGGGTTAAGTGAGGCAAAAGTTGACAAGATCATTGAAGCAGGTATGCCATCTTTGTCTTCCATGTTATTGTTTTGTAATTGCACAATTTTGTCTTACAAATGAGTTACATCATCAATAAAGAATAACAAAATAATTATGGATCATGTTTTGACAGCTTCAAAGCTGGTTCCTTTGGGCTTTACTAGTGCTAGCCAGCTTCATGCGCAAAGGCTTGAAATCATTCAAATCACATCTGGCTCAAGTGAGCTTGATAAGATTTTAGAGGGTACTTTCTTATTGATAAATTTTAGATTTTTCTTTGTGAAAGAGTAACTCAGGATGGCTAACCTGTTAGAAATACTTCTTATGTTTCTTTAACTTACCGCGGTCAGCTGTGAACAGGTGGAATTGAAACAGGGTCTATTACTGAAATATATGGCGAGTTTCGCTCTGGAAAGACCCAGTTGTGCCACACTCTTTGTGTCACTTGTCAGGTAAGAAATCTTTTGTTGCTCACTCTGGTTTCAGCTTTATGTGCTGTCGACATGTTATTGTTGATTATTCATTAATTTCCATGGTAATTTAATTATTTTGGCATTGATATGTGTGCTTGTGTCTAAGTCAGACATGTAATGTTGGACTTGATAACCGAATCAACATGTGTTAACATTTAAGAGTCCATATGTATGAGCCTTGGTTGGAACAAAGATAGGAGAGCTTCCTGAAATTTGCACCCATGTATCTCGCACTCTAGGTTTTTTTAAAGTACTTGATTTCTTTCTTTTTTGTTCTTTAGCTACTATTTCTTGAGACTAATGTTCTACTTTCTCTGTGCATGCGTGCGTGTGTGTGTGTGTGAGAGAGAGAGAGAGAGAGAGAATAGATGACCTAATCCTTGGCAATTTTATTTTCAGCTCCCATTGGATCAAGGTGGTGGTGAAGGGAAGGCAATGTATATTGATGCAGAGGGCACCTTCAGGCCACAAAGACTCCTGCAGATTGCAGATAGGTATTATTGATGTCATTGCAACAATATAAAGCATTCAGTTATTGACACTGGATTATTGATGAGCATATGCTCAACATTCACAGGTTTGGATTGAATGGTGCTGATGTTCTGGAGAATGTAGCTTATGCAAGAGCATATAACACTGACCATCAATCAAGGCTCTTGCTGGAAGCAGCTTCAATGATGGTGGAAACCAGGCATTTTCCTTCTCTTGGACTACTCTATTTTTCTGTGATGTACTTATATTTGACCTTCACACAAGCATTCCTATATATTTCCTTAACATATGGCTTCAGTAATTAGGATTCAGACATTCAATATTAAGTTGTAGAACTATCTAATCTGATATGATTGCTTCCCTTGTTGATGTGTAATAACTTTTTCAATCATTAGAGGCCATTCACAAATTTCCCCCTTTTTTCCATTCAACAATTGTTTAGAGAAGAAATAGCTCAATATGTTTCCATGTATCGAATTATGATTGAATATGTTATCTAGTAGTTAAAATTCATTACATGTTGTCCTGAAGGAAGTGCATAGCTAATCAACTATTATAGAATATAAGGGTAAAGTGTGGTCCTGAATATTTAATTGAATATATCCATTATGTGCTGACTCTGCATGTAAAATGAGTAGTTTACATGGTTAGATAGTTTGGTTGTGAGATAGTAATTACATTCCAAAATGCTTGGTTCAAGCCACTGATTTCACAGGAGGATTTTGAAAAGTGCAGTGGTTGTGCAGATAGAAATCACTGGATGTCATAATAGGTGAATGGCGATAAAGATTGCGGAGGCAATATGCAAGGTCCTACTTATGTATTCAGATGATGGCAAAGCTTTAAATGACTTCTAAAACCATCACAATAACCATAAGGAAATGATAATTGCTAGCTGGCATGTGATATGATGGACTTTTTCATTATTATTGCATTATAATGTATGTTCTGAAATGCAGGAAATATTCGTCTTAGGTTATTTGGATTGGAGAAAATTTAGGCCCGTTTGTTATTGCTTTTGTTTCCTGCTTTGATTTTCAAAAACCCAAGAAAATTGAACTAAACTGACCAAGTATGCATGACGAAGCCCTTTTGTTTTAAATTGTCTTAAAACCTTTAGAGCTTTTGGCAGCACAGATTTGTATACTTAAGAAAAGTGAAAATTATAGCGAGGACTGGCAGAAGTGCCGTGCAAATGCTATATTGAGCATCAGTCTCTGGAGGATTTTACCTACTTGTAGGGAAGCAAAAATACAAAAGCAACAATAATGCCAAACAGACCCTTAATTTTCATGTCTTATGATTCTTTTTTTATTAACTCCATTATTAACTACTGGTTTATCAATTTGTCCTATCATTTTTGCCTTCTAAGTAACTTGAAGATTCTTACGCTTCACATATCATTTCAGCTTTGAAAAGTTGTTCCATTATCTGTACTCAAAGACATAACATCTAAAATATTCTCGGATATTGCTGATTTGGAGTTTATACTTTGTAGGTTTGCTCTTATGATAGTGGACAGTGCCACGGCTCTTTACAGAACAGATTTTTCTGGAAGGGGAGAACTGTCGGCAAGGCAAATGCATCTGGCAAAGTTCCTGAGGAGCCTTCAGAAGTTGGCAGATGAGGTTATAGGCAATTTATTTTATTTATTTTATTTCATTTTATTTGTTTGAAGGGTGGAGGTGGATCATTTTTTGTAGTCCAATGCTCAAGCAAACTCTGTTGTCGGGTTTGGTCCCTTCAGTAGGTCAAGCTTTGCATAACCAATTCTGAAGGCAGAATGTATCATCAGCCTTATTACATTAGATGGATCTACTTGCAGGATTAACTTCTTTATTTCTGCATGCTCATTCCTTTAATGTTATCTCTGAGTGTAGTTTGGAGTTGCGGTAGTTATCACCAATCAAGTTGTTGCTCAAGTAGATGGGTCTGCAATTTTTGCCGGGCCACAAATCAAACCTATTGGTGGGAACATCATGGCACATGCCTCTACAACAAGGTCCTTCAATGAGATGAATAACGATCCTTCTCCCTTTTGTGCCTTTATCTTTATGCATTCCTTGAATTCTTGTTTTGTCATATAAACCAGGCTTGCTCTTCGCAAGGGAAGGGGTGAGGAGCGCATCTGTAAAGTAATAAGCTCGCCATGTTTGGCAGAAGCTGAAGCACGGTTCCAGATATCTTCAGAAGGTGTTACAGATGTAAAGGATTGATCAGTGAAACAGTCATCTTATCCATACTTCATCGAACCCATTGAATTCAAAATGTGCTAATACACATGTCAGCTGCTTAGCCAACTAGCAGCAGCTTAGTTTGTTCAAATCCATACCAATTTGGAAGTTGTAAATGTAAGTGTAGGGTGAGTCTTCATGGGTTGATTTGAATATCTATGACTTTCTGAATGTAATTTTGTATGTTTCACTGTACTCAACAGCTTCAATGCATTATGCTATTTTGTAGTTTAAAATGTACTTGCCTTTCTATTTTAATGTTCATATTGATGTTCTGTTCATTTGGTTATGAGATGGTTAAATCTCAATAAGTGTGTGCTGCTTGATGTTACGTGCATGTCGATGCAGACATTTAGACTTAAGGACTTTGGAGATTGATTTAATATTATTCATATTGGAACAAATACTATTGCTGGTTTAAGATTCCACAACACATCAAGAAACACAACTAAGAACTGTTACCACTTACCACTGTTCCCATTTTCTACTTCCCATGTCACTTTCATTGCAACTCTGTTGGGCTTTTCAGAAGCAGGTGCCATCTGTATCTTAGATTGTCCCTACCCTATAGACAGCACAGCTTACGACTACGAGCTCAGGTGTTGCTTTGTGTGCATTTGGCAACTAAGCTTCCAGCACAGCCTACCCTCTTTGGTAGCTATAGTAGATTTAGGTAGCAAGGAGGGTGTGAATTTGCTTTCATTTTCCTAGCGACGAAACTGCCATCCATCACAACCATTCATACAGTATGATTGACACTGGATTACAAAATAAGTTAAGGATCATACTTGAGGATTGTTACTGGCTATGATTGTGAATTCCTAGTTTTCCACTTATCTCATTATTATTGTTCAGGAAATTTCCATAATGAGCCAGCTCAATTTGATACACAAAAATTGCAATATGGATCTGTTATAATTGATTTTTGGTGGTGAAACAAAAACTGTAGCTCATCTATTAGACTGTCTGCACTACCATAGTCTGTAAACAGGGAGCAGGTTCTTTGTAACTAAGTGCACTTAAATACTGAAGGGACATTATTTAATTTTTTGGGTGCAAAAAAGACATTATATTTCCGTGAGGTGTCACCCACTGGTTTAAAGAGTAAACTCAGCAGCCAATCCAGTCATGGTTCTCTCGAGCCTCCAAAATGCATTGGACATCTCACTCATGGACTTTGAGGATTTGGTAGACAAAATGAGGTTGCCTCCTTGGATAGACGTTGGAGACCGCGTTGTCTTCTAGTTTATATACAGGCAAACTCAAACAACTCACTCAGAAGACTGTCTTAAAGGATTCATGTTTATTAAATGAATTCACACCATTAATTTTCTCTATCTCTGTGCATGGTGATATTGATCACTACCTTTTCTCATCACTTTAAGTTGGGCCCTGGTTATATTATAGATCATTAGCGTAGAAGCAATGATACTTGCAGTCTTCAAGGTGGCAAGCAAGAAGGCTGGTTATCATATTCCTCTGGACCATATCTGAGGGCCAAGCAAGAAACTTTCCCAAGCCTTTAGACTACCCTTTTTGCAGTATATCACCTCCCAAAGCTTTTTTCTTTAATACAATCTCTTGTTCACCTCCCTTCTCTTCCTGGGCTTTAGCAGTGTCTACAAAGGAATGCTGCTGTGGTAACTTTGGGAAAAGCCACTTGGGTCACAATTAAGAAGCAGCAGCAGCTGTTCTGGTCTCATTTGCCAAAGAGAGGGAGAAAGAGAGGAGGGAAGTTAAAAAGAGGCTAAGCTTTCCCCTGAAAACATGATTCAACTCAGGAAGCCAAGTGAAGAAACCAGAGATTCCTCCACCCCCAAGTCAGTAATCACCTCTAGCCTCTCCGCCATGGACCTAAAGGCCCCAACATACCTGCAAGCTTCACCTGTTTTCCCATCTACCAAGAGGTAAAGGTCTCACTCTCTTCAACTTGTTCTCAAGGCATTAGCTAATTGATTATTTTGAATTGTTTCCCCAGGATTCTTTCAAGGTGACTCAAGCTTTTACTGCACCAGCAAAGAGAATCCATTTGCAGACACCTTCTCTGATCCTCTCTGCAAGCTCAACCTTAAGGAGACTTCAGAATTTGTGAAGGCTTTCCCAATGACCACCAAGAGCAGCAGTGATAGCAGGGGCTTCCTTGAGGTCTCATCTCAGAGGAGAAGACAAGGGGTGAGCTCGGTGGGCCAGAGAAGATTGGAGACTCCCTCCACTCCTGGCAGGCTAGTCTTCAGCTCTAGTCCTGGTCATCTCTCCAGGAAAAGCATTCCTTCCAAGTGGGATGATGCAGAGAAGTGGTTGATCAATAGCTCCTGCCATGAATCACCAGTCCATGCCCCAAAACCACAAGAACCATCAATAGTTTCCAGGCAAAACGATGTCTTTCACCAGAAAGGTGATGTCTTTGCAGAGAAGGCGAGGCTTAGTTTGGAGAAGGCCCCAAGTGCCCCTGTCCCAAGCTTTCATGGGACAGTGATGCCTCTAGACGCAAATGTAGCTTGTCATGGAGCCTCATCAGAAGTGCTTCTGAAAGGTTGATACCAAGAACTTTGCTTCTCGTTTAATTCGCAAACAAAAATATACATCTCCTGTGAAATGGTAGGAAAATAACTTTTTCCTTATTGGATAATGGGAGCTCTCAGCTGTGTTTTAATTCAAAAGAATTCTTCGAAAGATTAGAATGCCTGTTCTTCATTTTCCTCACCTTGCACACTCCTTTCTGCCAATGGAATTAATTTCAATGTGTTGCGAATTTTGTATAACTTTGTCATCTCACCTCTATTAGTACTCTTTGCACGGTCTCTTCCCAATGACTCGTAGAACAAAATGTTGAAAGCATCTATGGCTATCTCAAGATGTATGAACTTTGTTTTCTTCTTCCCTCCCTCTACTTACCTGTGTCTCTATCCCAAGTTTTACCAAATGAATATGTCACTAGTTTAAGGTTTCTTATCTTGCCCAACTGATCATTGATCCTCAAATTGTAAACTTCTGCAAAATTTCACTGCAGATAAGTTTACGGACAATGTAGAACCAATCTTCCAAAATTTTCGACACTCGGAGCCCACTAAAGAAAGCTTTCTGTTCAGAAGCTCATTCTGCGAACCCATGAAAGATGCGGCGACCGAAGTAATTTCTGAGGTTCTTCGCAGAGATGTTGGAACAGAGATGACTCCTCTAGGTAGCTTGACCACGTCGAGATGCCACACTCCTATTAAGAGCTCTTCACCGGCAAGACACAACACTCCAGCTAGCAGGTCTGGACCTTTGTTGCCTTGCAACACCAGCATTGATATCTCTGAACTCAAGGACTGCCACTTTGCCAAGCTTGAGCTCAGTTCTCAATATGATTCTATGGTTTCAAATTGGAGCTCAAGGGAAGAGGAGGAAGAGGAGGTGTCGCAGAGTTTGAGGCATTTCGAGACAAGTGGTGGGAGGAAGAGCATTGCTGAATCCAGAGCTTTGGCATGGGAAGAGGAGGAGAAGAGCAAGAGCTGCATCAGGTGAACTGCTTAAATAAATTTAGTATGATCTTGTTTTGGCATGCAACATCTTGTATTGTTGTTATTTAAAGATCCAATCTCTCAGGGTCATGTTAAGTTCTTTTTTTTTTATCTGTTTTCCAGATATCAAAGAGAAGAAGCAAAAATTCAAGCCTGGGTAAATCTTGAGAGTGCTAAAGCAGAAGCACAGTCTAGAAAGTTGGAGGTAGTGTGATGGAAATTTGTCTTTTTTTTAATGGTTCTATATTTTAACTTATTTTAAAGTTTTAACTTTTGAACTTTCCCTCCTCTTTTGACTTTTTTGATGGAAATCCCTCCTCTGTTGATTTATAGTAATTATTAATGCACAGATAAAAACTTTATCAACTTGGAGGGACATTTTATGTTATTCATACTTTGATACTTTTCAAGATTTTGCAAATATGATTTAAACCTGAGAAAAATGAGATTACACACACACACACACACCCACCCTTATAAAATGGTTTTGCTATAAATTGCAATTATTATGGAATCAAAATATGATCTTAATAATGTCACCTTACTATTATGTTGAAAAATATGAATATCTAAGATCTTTAGAATGCTTAACAACTTGATCTAATTTCTAATACAAATCCAGGAGTTCTTCACGGTTTTAATTCAACAATTTCCTGAACAAAATTTTTGACACAGATGGTTATCTATAGAATATATCGAGAACTATGTATACTGGTTGGTAAATTCCAACCTTGTTCTTTCTGATTCTGGCATTCGCATTGACATTCCCATGTCAGATACGATGCATGTGCTAGGATGGTGATCCTAATACTCCATGCATCCTTAATTCTATTATATATATGCCTTTGCCCAGCGGTGGTGAGTGTGAATACAGAGTGGTGCCTTCAAAGATCCAATTTTTTTTGGTCCAAATGTACTAGTTCTTCTAACCCTCCTGGACAATGGTTTCTCTACATCTGATCATGGACCTATCCTACCACTACCAGGATGTTTCTTTTTAATTTGAGAAAGCCACCAGGATGAAATTTGATGAAAGTTGGGGCTGTGTTCAGTCTTTTCCAAAATGACACAAATATCCATGTCCTTCTATTTAAATAGTTTTAAGTACAGGATGGACTGGTCTACTGCTGTTCACCACTTTATTGTAGCTTTGTTTGCAGTGTCTTTTTGCTGGATATCTGGCTAAGCTTTGAATTATTTTGAAGAGCTGGAAAGCATGTCGGTTGTTTCTATTCCTCGAGCCCCTACCTCTCTCTATGGTTGTCTCTCCTTTTCCCGCGTGTCTGCATTTCCCTCCACTTCCCTCCAACTCACATGTACTATTAAACTCGTTTTAGTTCCTTTAGACTAATGCTAACAACTTTATGAGGACAGAAAATTTGGATGGATGTTCTTCAAAGTCAATAAGATTTTTGGAGCTACTAGGCCATGTGAAGGGTCCTGGTATGAGAACATCATTTGGCTTTTTTAGATGACTCAATGTTTTGTTTCCTTCTACTGAAGTAATGCATTGCTTTGTGGATCCCTTTGAGTAGTATATTCGGCTACTAGCAACTCATGTACTTCCTTCCTCCATGGTGTAGCTCAGTGTGGTGTATGTAGCTAGCGGATGGTATCGAAAAATCTGATGTTCTTAATGGTAGGCATCTTCATGTGACAAATGTTCATTGGTAGAGTGATAAACGACTATTGACTGTTGACCTTGGACTGATTAAGAAGGGATATGCCAAAGTGATGGTGCCACTTAGACAATCCAATCTACTGACTGTGACCAAAATTTTCTCATTGGTGCAGAGTAATCATGGATTCTATGTATCTTATAGTGCTGATTTGTTATTTATGTCTGTAGGTGAAGATACAGAAGATGAGATCTAGTTTGGAAGAGAAGCTGATGAAAAGAATGGCAATTGTTCATAGAAGAGCTGAGGAATGGAGAGCAGCAGCCCAGTTGCAGCATTCACATCAGTTGCAAAAAGCCTCAGAGCAAGCACAGAAGATGAAGTCACAGCACAGCTCTCATTTCTCTGGCCACACATCCTGTGGCTGTTTTCCCTGTAACAACCCCCTCTAAACAACATAGCGAAGACTGTTCCTTCCATCCCAATACCCAGAACCAGAACCCTTTCTTTTGCTTAAATGTTTCCTGAGCCTAAGAAGGTAGCAGAAGGGTCCACTCATGACTGGATCTGGTCAGTTTCTTTCTTGTTTTATTCGAGGGAAGAAAGCTGGTCTGATGGACTCTAAATTTGTATTTTATAAGCCTCATGAGGATCACAGACAGATGCTGCTATTGCCGTTGGATTGGCATTTCTGGGATAAAGAAAGTGTGACAAGGGAAATATTGTTGTGGGAAATCTTATCATTTTAGTGAGCTAAATCCTTTTCATTGTGACTAACATCACTAGGCCAGGCAACAATGTGCAAATTAGGCTACTCATGCTAACCCTTCCTTTGGACAGATTAGATCGGTGGTTTGTACATTGCGATAAACAATACGGGCACTTTGGCCGGGCATCAAGTTTCTTCCTGTCATCGAAGGAACAGGGCTCTCTAATGAAATTAAAGTTGCACACCTTGGCTTTATCATGCTTGTAAGATCTGTCAATGACCATCTTATATATTTTTAACCACTAAACATTATAATGAAGTGTTTAACAATATGTAATCTTATTTTCTTATATCAGTATACCTTAATCTGTTTGAGCACAGATCTTTGGATGTTTGAGTTAGGTTCTTTTCCATCATTGCATTTTATTGTCAGGGTTCTCGTTGATATTGGTCACCCACAGAGAGCTGAGATATTGGCCTTGAAGATGTTGCTTTAGGGTGCAGGAGTTAACCTGTTCTCGCAAACAATCACCACAGGCGCTTAATTCAGGAGTCATTTGGAACTTTGCGTTGCATTGCAACTCCTATTCTTTGCAGTCTTATATTGCAATCTAAACATTTTCTTATTAGATGGACAACTGCTATTCTATAGCAATATTATATTGTAATCTGAATTTTTTATATTAATTGGACACATTGTCTGTCCCTCCAATCTACTGTTATTTATCTTCAGCACCTAGTGATTAAGCATTTCATCTCTGGTCATTGATTATAATTAAAACACTGCTACAAATAACTTATCCATTCACCACAACAAGTGGTAGATTGCCAAGCTCTCTTGATATTTGTGCTTCTTTGACTGAGATAACTTGTGGTCTCATTTTCATGTAAATTTCTGGTTGTCGAGATTCACAAGAGTTAAGCTCTGTGCCATCTTAGAGAGAGAGAGAGTTGTTTGATTGAAATTTGAAAGGGAGGGAGATTTTAGGAAAGAACGTACTGCCAAAAGAAGAAAGAAGAAAACAGTGGAGGATGGCAGCAGGATGCCATGTGAGGTTGTCCTTCTGGTCTTAATTGGCTGCAGGCTGTGGAAGGCTCGACTGCAGTGCAATGGATGTAGGGGAAAGCGCACACACACAACAACCCAAAAAAAAAAAAAGGAAAAAAGAAAAGGAGGAAGGATCAGAATCCTACAACCACTCAAAGATTAAAAGCAAAGCAGTCAGTGTGTCAGCATCTACAGGCATACCAGGTGACAAACCCAGCCCTGGCGTTGGATTGCCTCTTTGTCCTTTCCTTCAGTGCTTCTTAAAATCTTATTAAGACCCGGTTAGTTTGCATTCCTTGAGCCAAATGGCACGGCAAGGAGATGAGAGTCTCAAGTCCCCTTTTTTGGCGCATGGCATGGGAGTTCCCGACGACTTTTTGCCTTTCTAGCTGTTAAATTTGAATTCTAGTATGTGTCATGTACTTGAATGAAGCTAATTGCCATTGTTTAGGCTTTAGGATATTGTATTTTGCCTGAGCACGTGCATGAGGATCCGTGAATGCTTGCATGAGCATGCGTGCATGCATGTGCATGTCTATGTCCTTGCATAGCATAAATAGTATCCTATTGTGTGAATCGTATGGAAGCGTAAAAACGAGTTTAATTTAAATGTACTCTCTTTTAGTGTGGCTTGTCATAATGCATGTACAAATGTGCATGGCCATAAGATTTTGAGAAAAGGGCAAGTTTTTTTGAAAGTTAAGTGTGAATTACATGCTCACGTACCTTTCTCATGAAATTGTTTAAGCTTTACTTACTAGATTTGTTCATTCAATATTTTGTTTGTTGGATCTTTGGAGGATATGTTACGCACAAAAACATAGAAATCCCAACTTGAAAAGAGTTATGCTGTTGGACTCTTGATAGTCTAGCAACATTTAAATCCCTTTTTCATATAGGTTTAGCATGGCGAAATTGAATTGGAAATTGTACTTCCAATTTTACCTATAATTATTAGAGTATATATATATATATATATATATATATGTGCCAATAACAGATTACTTGTTCTCGTATTATGATACAAGTGAAGCCTAAAAAGCCCAACTTATGCTTTTCAATATAGTGTGAGATGTTGATTATTGTCATCATCATCCTTCTCATGATTCTCGTCGTTGTCGTCATCGTCATCGTCATCATCTAATTGGGCACTACAAGCCTAAAATGAATTCATGAGTATTTAGGCCGAAAGAGGATATCTTTTTGTCAATTTGAACAAAATTGGCCGACAGTAGAATGAAATCTGGAGTAGGGCCTGAAGCAGCATAGGTCACGGTTTCTCTTCCTTCCATAACAGTGGAAAGATTTAGGGCATTCTCAAGATTTGGAGACCATATGCTGGTTTCTGACAGGTGGGCTGGGTGGTCTATAAGGCAACGGGTGGCCCAAGTTTTAAGATCGGTTCTCATTATAAGGCCTGCTGGCTCAGGTTCGGTCAGGAATTGTCGATCCAAGGCTTCTTCTGAACACGACCAGGTTCTGCCCTCTCTCTCTCTATAGGACTAGGTGTGTGCATGTGGACGCATGTAATTTGATGCTATTTTTTTTTTTTTGAAATAGATGCCCTGTGGTGCGAGAAATTATTGCATGCACCAGGTGCAAGTGAATCAGGCAAATCTCGGAGCATATGCACGGTGGAGAGCATGCAATCAGAAATCGGTGAAATATAAGGGGTTGTGCGGCGTGTTATCCACCGTGGGATTTGCATGGTCCAATTGCACCTGGTGCATGCAATACTGAGGCTGTAGGAGTGCAGAGTGCCGTACCATCGGGATGGCCACCACATCACCCATGTAGGAGACATGTCACAGGTTAGCATCAAGCTAAGACGAAGGCATTCCAGAAAAGTGGGCTTCGTCAGCCCACTTATACCAGCCCAAAAAGAAAGCTTCTATTTCACCCCTATCCAAAATCAATGTCTTGTTTCTTAAGATTAGTGTACGACTTTTGTCGGCCTCATCTTCATCTAAAAATCTCTACTTTTACATTAAACTTTAAAAGTCTCACTAAATATATGTACATATGTTGAGATAATGACGCTAACATATATAAAAATTTAACTCAGCAACGTGTTCTCGAGTTAAACTATCTGTTTGTCTTCAAGAAGGCTTCCATCAAACAACCAATCTACATTGGCCAAGACCCATGTTTCAAATTGTTCATCTGAGCTCAGGCCTGCAGTTAGTGGGCCTATATTGAGATAACCCAATTCTATTTGGTTGGGCTGTGCATCTCCTTCGTTGTAGGCTGGGTTAGTCCCTTTCGCTCGGCGCTTGTAGGCTGGGGTCATTTCCTATGTTTGAATCTTCTGTTTCCATTTTTTTGGTTGATGGGATCATGATCGTTCATCGAACACTTCCCTCTTGATAGGAGGACATCTATTGTGTTAAGATATATTTCCCATGTTTCTCGCTTAACTTTTAGGACCAGGTTCTATACGTAGTCAAATCCAATTATAAACATCACGATTGACCATGATCAGCCTCCATGCTAGCTAACATAAGTTATAAAATAAGATTGCTTGAATATCATTTGTAACAATCTAGAACCTCATCTAAAACAATCAGTTATGTATAGTAGATGCTACAACCAAAAGTCATTAATCAGTTAATAATGGTTTCCACGTTTTTGAACGAAGAAAACTGCGGTGGTTTCGGTGTGGTTGTCTATATATAGATATATGCAAACACACATATAATTGCTTTACACAAAGTTATGGTTCTAAATAATGATCACTACGCTGGTTTCACGGAGTCCCTTTTAATTTTATATATACATAATTGTCCCACATTATTGCATTACTGTTACATAATGGTAATAGAAACTATCATTTAATTACCATTTCATTATTTCACCAAAATATATTTTTTTTCAATTCAAATTTCCATGATATTTCAAATATTATTGTTTTACTGAGACCGGCATCTAAACAAAACAAACATCGTTATTTTGCTACTGTTTTCCGTTGTTTTTTTTTTGTTAGAGAGTGAAACTACTTGAATGTCCTGTGAGCGACCCAAGCTTGCTTCTTGACGTGGGCCTCATCGGGTTAGCTTGGGTTAAGTCTTGGGCATGTACACATGCGTACGCACACGTGCACCCCTGCACATTTAGCTTCTGTTAGGTTGTCGTGAGAGTGAGAAAAAAAGTGGGTTTGTTATATAGTTCTTTGTATTGAAAAGCAAATTTAATGCTCAGCAAAACAAAAAGTAAATTTAATGAGAAATAGACGGGCTTCAATATTTTTTTTTAATAACGGTATCTTTAATTTTTTTCTGCTCCTTTGGTGAATTACCAATTTTTTTTCAATTTCAACAATCAACTAGAAACTAGCATTTTTCTTCCTAAGATGACAATAAGAGATGTTATGGTGGTCCATACTTTAATTTTAAATTTATCAATCAAAGGCTAAGTTGGTCCTCTTCTTTAAATAGCCCATGGGCTCTCCACAAGTTGACATGACGACGATGATGATAATAATAATAATTGTTGCCGTAAAATTTTAGGAGGATATTGATGTGGCTGGAACTAGACGTCGTCCGAGATCTAAGATGCCGGAGAGAACCTGCAAAGCATACTCGCCGGAGTGTTTGGGCGGACATTTTTCAATGCTTAAGTTAGTCGGAGCTTTAGAAACAATAGAGGAAAAGAGAGAGAGGGTGTTGAAGGGCAGAGTACTTTTCTCCTAATTCTCCTCCTAGTTTAGCTTGTTTATCTCAGAGTGCCCTTCGTACCTCTTTTATATGGAGGTTGAGCCCGTACACTATTAGCTGGAATCTATAGATTTGTTAGATTTGTAGATTGTTGGGCTATGTTTTGGTTATTTAATAAGGAAGAAACTCCGCCAGCCAATATTCAGATGAAGATTATTAGTCATGAATGTCCATTGCAAGCTTTATCTACATGAGTAATCGAGTCGGTGGCTCTGGATCCATATTTGGTGCGACTTCATCAAGTCGCCATGGGTGCACTCCAATGAAAAAGATCTATTTGGTCAGTGGGTCACCTCCACAACAGCAACAACAAGAACAGCAACAATAACAATAATAATAATAATAATATATTTTTATGGAGTGTTATTGCTAGGTTGAGTTACAACTAGGATGGAGCCTAAAGTTGAATAAGTAAAGCATGAAAACAGCATCCATGAGTATCAAAGGATGGAAGGAAATCCATCAGAACATTTTCCCATTAAAAGTTTTTGAAATTTTTTTCAAAATTAAGATTGATTTTATTCATTGCAACTTCAATCCTTTCTTTTCTTCCATTCCAACAAGATGAGACTTTCTTTTGCCATCAAACAGGACACAACTTTAGTCCCAAACTTGCGAGCATACACGATACGTCATGCTCGCGCAACTATGTGATAAATACTATATAAGTTTTAAAGATCAAATGCACAAATTTGTGAAACCAAACTCCATTATTTAGAACAAATAGTTTTACAGAAAAACAAATTCTGAAAATCATTTATAAAATTTTGATTACAAGTTACACAATTTTTGAACTATCAGATCAAAGCAGGATAGGTGGATATGTTAGCATGACAAGGATCCAGAACACTTCTATTCAAAAAGGCATCTGTCATATAAAAAGAAAGAAAAAGTTACACACAGTGGAAGCAGCTTCCAGTCAAAAACCCTCAAATAATTTGGTCCACCTCATAATTTCTCCATTGCAGGTTCTCCACTGACCAACACATTGTGCCTGAAATCACAATCCGTAGCCGCTTTTCAGTTTTCAGTGCCAACTGAGACATCTCTCACTCAAGTAATTCCCGCACTGCCAGGAGGAATGACACAGAGGAAATCCCCACATTGATTCTACTTATGACTTTAAACTGTACCTGCCAATGCCTTGGTGGAAACCCTGCTGCCTTCCAAAGCAAGTGCTAGCTTTTCCTCCTCGGAAAAAAGGCTGTTAAAGAGATTCTACTAGCATGAACACTCCCTTGGAAATGAAAGATGGAAACTATTCAAACACAGATACATACACAATGGATGATCTTTTTGTCTCAGGCCATTGTACAACAACAAATGAAAGCTTGTGATAATATCTCAAACTATAACTCAAGACACAAACAGTCAGACAAACTTCTTCAGACATTCAGACAGAAGCCTCCACCCTTGGCTCAAAAGAGAAGGCAGACAGGAACTCCTTGGCCTGGCTATTTACAAACACTTGGGCAGCTCATTCCACTCATTGGCCACCACATTACACATGACATAGGTGCTGAAGTCGCCGGAATTGATGCATATGAAGATCATATCTCCACTGCCAATGCAGTTTATGTCGACCCTTTTCCCATAGAATTCGTGAGACATCGATGGCGGCATTGCTGCGACCTGCCGCCAAGAGCGGTCTCCCTTGGAGAACTTCCAGACTCTCAAGCTTGCAGTCTCCAGGAACTCCGACAGAATGACTACTAACATCTCCCCCTTGCACTCGACCACATCGATAGAGTACTCGGAAAAGATGGGCAGCAATCTTGGGTGCTCGGAAAAGGTCTTCCGAGCAAGATTGCAGGTCACAACGGTCCCTGATTGGCTAAGGAATAGACCACTTCCTCTCCATTATCCATGGTCAGAACTGATGAGTATTGCTTAGATGGGCTCCTCTGCATGTTGGTGGCAATGACGTCTCCAGCTTTGCTAAGAAATACACCGTCTCATCGCCGGACATGTTAGATTCCAAGGAATTCTCAGCTTTCTGAACCAACGGAACTTCATCTTCCCACATGTTCTTCATGGAGTCGAAGACTCTGAAAGAAAGGCTTGAGAATTCACCTGAGACAAGTACAATTCTATAAGAAGCTGGATCTTTTGGAGAGGAGTACATGGTGATAGCATGGAGGGTCTGGCTATCGCTAGACTGGCCCACCGGAGGGAGCTGGCGGCAGGCACCGGTGACTGGATTGCACACAATCAAGTTGCCAGACTCGGTGCGGTAACAGACCAAACCACCAGATGATGCAACAGGGATGGGCTTGCAACCATGTCTTTGTTGGAGGTAAGCCGGATGGTTTAGATTTTTCCAGTTAGCTTCGGCGGGTCGAAGACAATAGACTGGTCTAGATCTTGATCAACCATGAGAAACCATGGGTCTCTGAAGGGTATCTGGGAGCAGGCAAGCTGAAAAGTTGCAGAGGTCGCAACCGAATTCCATCTTTTACACACCGAACGAAGACGAAAGAAGCTCGAGGGAGGAAGCCAGGAAGGACCTTCGAGCAGGTCTTGATTCAGCTCATCTAAGGAGAAGGCAGAGCCCAAATAAGCCTCATCGGGCGCCTTTCTCTTCCTGGTTTCCCTGCAAAGGACTCAACTTTTGCTCCATTTTCAGAAGTTGTGGAGAAAGATCTGCAGAGGAACAAGAGGGAGCAAATGATCTGTTAGTCATGAGGAGCAACTTGCTTAACCATCAACAAAATATTGGACAAAATTAAGATTGGAAAGAGGAGAAAAATACTAAATTGATCTGATAACTAGATTTGGAACAACGAGAACGTCTGCTCTGCAGTGAATTAAATCCAAACCAAATTCGAAAATTCAATAAAAATCCAGTTGCTGCTGCGAATTTACTATTCACAGCGGAACGCATAAATGAAGAAGCCCAACAACACCTTCCCCAGGAGCAAGAAGAACCTAGGTATCAAAGAACATGAAATCTAAAGAGTCCAGGCTAAGTACAAGAAGCCCCACTTAGATACCCACAAAGAAGGAATAAATGATAAAAGCATCAAAATATTCCAGACTTATAGTTTCAGCAAATAGGGAAACAAATACGAAAAAAGCAGATATTTTCCTTCATCTTCTTAAACCTTTTACAGAGAAACCTCAAAGAATATCAAAGAAATTGACAAATCTGTATTCAAACATGAACAAGAACAAAAAAATAGCTTTCCAAACCTGTAACATTGTCCTCTTTGGACAGAAACCTCAACACAACAATCTAAATCAGAGAAAGTGTCATTAAAATCCAATTTTGGCATTAAGTTCCAAATTTTTTGGAGAACAAAATATAGGTCACCAAGACCATCCAAAATCACATTTTTAAGCAATAAACCTGAACGTATTACCATATGCTTGACATACGAAACTGAGATAAATCAACTAAAAATGCTGAACATACTTTCTTATAGAACCCTTCTCTATTGGAAAAAGAAAAAACTATAGAAATGCACATCAACATTCCAGATCTTCCAGGAACCCATAAGACCATCCCATAGTCCTTCTCATTATAAAACCCAAATTCCCATCAGACAGATACACCATTCTCACAGTGTAAGAGGAGCAAAAATTACATCTTTAATGCCAAGCAGCAAAAGCAGAACTAAAGACCCATGCTGCCAAACTTCCCAAGATCATTCTTTAAGCTAAAATCCCAGAGCCCCTTACTCAGAACAAGCACTTCTCCACTCGAAAATGCCCATGAGTAGCAGATAAGTGTCAAAGAAAGGATGGAGAAGAAAAATCCTTCTTTTTCACATCCTTCTCACCTCCAACCCATTTTAACCTCCCACAAACCTAAAACCAAACAAAACCAAGTTCTGAACCCCATATCCCAAAGTCACCACCCAGAAGCAAGCAGTCACACAAAAAACACTTCTTTGGACCAACAAAACAAGTGTTTGCACCCAGAGAACAGAGGAAAACGAGCAATGGAGAAGGACCCAAGTATGCACCTTGTGTGATGGACGTCCAGGGGCACAGGCGAAGCGATAAAGAGAAGAGAACTGGGCTGTCCTCCCCTTTTGTAATGGCGAGAGAGAGAGAGGAGGGAGGAAACTTCGTGAGGAGCTCTTTTTGTTTGCGTTGACAGTGAGGAGTGCCGAGGGGGAGGAAAAGCTAAATAGAAGAGCCGCAACCCAAAGCTACCACCCAGAGGAGAGAGAAATAGCTAGAGAGAGGAAGGGGGGTCCTTCCAGGCCATAGGAGAGAGAAAGAGGTAGAGAGAGAGAGGG
>KE504635.1:2395241-2411175 GCA_000441515.1 Elaeis oleifera | reverse complement strand
GGGGGGGGGGGGTCTGTTTAGGCCTTTGGGCCCGGGCAGAGAAGTGCATGTGACTGGCCGCTGACACTGACCAGCCATGGGTATCCAAAAATAAACTATTCTTTCTCTTTCAGAAATAATTTTTTTATTTGTTTACTCTTTCGTTCTTTTCGTAAGGTTTTTATAGTTAGTTTATAGTATAATATTTTTTTTCTATCCTACGCCTGTCCGGCGTAGAAGCTTGGGGTTCACATATTTTAATCACATAAGAATTGGGATGGTTTATTAACATAAGAATGTTTAATATGGTTATTTTCTTCGTAACATTATGATGCCATTGTAAAATTGATTTTGTAAATTATTATCTCTTATGTTTGCTTGCTTAGACTAATGACATCATCTTCTTTTTTTCCTCAATCACATGTTTGAATACTTTTTTTAAAAAAAAAATGTGCATCCAAAGAGCAATTCATTGAAAGAAAATGACCAAAGAAGAACATTAACTTAAAATCCTTAAAAATAAGAATATCCATTGGAGGTATTAAACATTTATTATATCTAGTAATCATGAGGATAAAAAGACAAATATAAAATAGGCATCACCACCATCAGATAACATAAGTTCTTCAATTATTCCTTCACACTAACAATAAATTGGTTGGTAATCGTCCACCAGGATTTAAAGTAAATCATAGATTACTTGATTGTCGGTGCCTAATTGTCAAATTATTCTACAAAAGAAGTTATTTATTATGAACATCCATTGATAATTATTTTATGGACTGAAAACCCTTGTCCTTTTCTACGCACACAACATTTGTGAACGACTTACTTGCAAATATTTATGACCATCTTTGGGATAAATGGCTGCATCTTTATACGAATTTGACTAGAGGCATGGTTACACTTTAAGATATTTGAATTGTGCTTCAACTTTAATTAATCTTTCTTTAAAGCTGATGTTAGTTGGAGATTTAACAATATTAACGGATGCTAGGTGAGTGCGGGAAGAAAAAAGAATCATCAGAGCATGTCATGGAAAACAAACTGTAGGTTTCACCTCATCACAAGGAATCATATCATAAATTCCTATGATAATTACTAAACAAAAGGAAGAAAAACAGGTTAATTAACCACATGTTTTAATCCTTCCTCTTATTCCCTATAGTAGAAGCTGAATCTGGTTCTAAAGTATAATAACGACGGAAAGAAAGGATCCAACGGGCCTGTCATTCACTAACTCACATATTTAGTTAATAATTTATTTATAGGAGAGTTCTACGGGCATCTTATGAGTGCTAACATTAAGATTATTATATTAATGGAGAATGTGACTTCTTTTCCTCTTTACTATTCCATTGGTTTTCACACTTGAACAGAAACAAAATGGTATAGATAGCCTTAAATAACAATTTAATTGCTCCACTCATTTCTTTTTTGAACAATGCAACCAAATGCTCTTGGACTTATCTAGGAAGGATCATTGCAATCAAAGTTCACTGGCTGGGAGTAATTAAGATATAAGGCACAGTTGGTCCATTTTCCTTTTACATGTATCAGGCAATTAACTTCAAAAGCACTAGGAAAGGATATCGATTACATTCTTTAGTCTTCTCTAATCTCTAATCTCTCTACCTATGCCATAGCTTCTGGACCTTTGCATCTATAACCATATAAAATATTTTGTGACATCCATTAAAGTTGTTTATCTCCACTGTAACATAGGGAGAGCATTAGTTACATTCTGTTTTTAATCATTTCTTACTGGAAATAATCTAGCTCACTTCATGATTTCATAGAGCATGAATTTTAGCTACCAGCTCTGACATGCAAAAACTGATGATGCTCTACACTTCATGGCGCCGATCGGCATCCTCATGCAATTATCTTAGGATGCGAATTATAACATTATTTAATCATCTGAAATGATTTTAGTGGCATGAAATCTCTTGCTTTCTATATACATAGGCGCATATTGGGCAACTATATTTATAATTCCATAGCTAAAGATGAGGATATTATTTTAAATAACAAACTGAGGATGTAAAAAGAAAGGTTGCATGTACAAAATCAAAGGAAAAGAGTACAAGCCAAGGGAGCCAGAGGAGAAAGATGGAAGAGGAAGAAGAGAAAGAAAGGAGAGGCTGCACCATTGTCTGATGCACAAACACACACACACACAGAGAGAGAGAGAGGCACATGTCAAAGGGTTGGGGAGGGTGGGAGAATTGTGGCTGACCTTTGTAAAGCAAAAGCCAACAACACCATACAAACAAATACAATGCCCTCTCACTGTCTCTCTGTTCTCCTCGTAGAGAGAATCTCTCTCAGCTCTCTTTCTCTCTCTCGTGGGGGTTGTCGCATCATAGCCTTTAGCTTTAGCACAAGTCAAAATGGCTCATGGGGCAGCAGAGGAGAGAGTGATAAATCCCAGGAGGAAGAATAGAAAAATGAGGATAAAAAATATATATATGTTTGGTGGGAAAAAAAGCCGTTAATTCCGATGTCTTTTTGTGGGTGTCGTTGAAACGTTCGGTCTCTCAACACGACCATCCCTTCCGTCGCAGAGATCTCGATGCCACATCCTCGCTGTCAGTTCCTGCCCCGCGCTTTACAAAATTTTCAACACCTCCATCATGCTGGACTTGGGATAATCTCCTCCAATCAGCCTCCGATTGCTACCTGGAGGCTGACACTGGGCCCAATTCTTTATGATTATAATTTTTGCATATAACAAATTTAAGATTTATGGAGCATCATTATATAATCTATCTAGTTAAACATATAAAGTGAAATTTTAGTTTGCATTTTAGGCTGCATACCATGCACCCATTAATGCCATCAATACCTATTAATATTATGAGGATTATTTACTTCCATATTGATTGTTCGGTGAAGAGACTTTCGATACTTATATAAATTAAAAATCTAAATAATATTTTCTAATTAATTTTTTTAAAAAATTTGAATTATAATATACGGTATCGATTCAACCTGATTTATAATCTGTACAGACTAGAGGATATTACAATATAGATTCATTAAAATTGATTATGAAACTTTTAGATCTTTAAGCTAACGAGAATGTCATGGATTAAATGATCTTATCGACTTTTTTAGATGAGATTCTGAATTGTGATAAATGTACGTAAAATTTATGAAGATTGGTGTTTCTACTTCATAACACATTTAAATTACATACAGTATTAATAGTTTTATCCTGATGAATTATGCTAATTTTTTATGAATTATACCGATGCACTCCTACCATGTCAGATATATGATTGATCACGAAGACCGTAACACATTTAGCATTTATCCTTTGATTGATTTGTTTAGCTGATAAGTCCGACAGGCAATTTTAGACTACAAAGTGAGGAAAGCTTTTTCCAAGTGCTTGGATAGGCTGTGGCCACTACAGCATGGCCGCATGGGGATTGGTTCAATGGATAGGAATCAAACAGTGCATAGAATGAGGACCATGCATTTTTATTGGTTTGCCTCTACAAATCTTATGTGGTCCATCACCACCATCACATGGGCTGATCACCGGGAGGTCATCTAGGGGAGACCATAGAAGATTCAAACACCTTCCTTGGTACTCAAAACTCTGCAAACCTAACTGAGATGGGATTCTCTCAAATTTCTAATGCAACCACCATGAATCTTTCTCAATAGGTTGGCCAGTGCCTTCTTTCGACAATGAGTCGTAAGCATGTTTTATTACTTCTTCCCTAAACTGCATTTATAAATTACTTTATCATCCGTCGTCGACGACTATGCCGTCTTCTGCATGCTTTCATGGTAATTCATATGATGAGTCTACATTTGTTGTTAATGCCTCTTCCTAACTCATCTTATTGCCTCTCCTTGGTGGATGCTTATCCTTGAGCAGAGATGACTAGGGTTCCAATGTAGGAGGCACTATTGCACTTAATGCATAACTTTTGAACCTAAATTAAAGTTTCTCCACATATCTTCTAATTAATTGTTCACTCTATTTATCTTCATATCATCTAGTTTAAATCTATATATATTTTTATTTTCCTCTTTTTTTATCTTCTGTTAAAGGAGGGAAGGGTATATGTAATTGAGGACTCCATTACAAAGATTTGGTGAAAGAAACAATATAAGGGTTTGTCTCTGCAATAGTGTTATGACTATATTATCTTACTAAGACCATGCTTATGCATCATATAATGTTAACCATGAGATGCTAGCATCAAAGTTTGAGATTTTCTTTTAAAAAGATAGCCTGAAATCATTAGTAAGCCACATGCAAAGAGCACATCATCGTCAAAAATCCCTAATTATAACCGAAGTTTCTTCCAAATAATAATTCATAAAATATAGCAAAAGTATAAACTATTATTAGTTAATCTTTCTCCATATTGTAACATGCCTCCCTTCGTCATTTCAGTATTTTCAACATATATAGTCCCAACATACGCCTAATTTTTGCAAATTATAAACTCTCTATTTTATTGGATTAGATTCAGTCTTCAATCCGTAAAAAATATAACCATTTCTCGGAAATAATTTGCCAACAAGAACAATTGCATTCATATCAGAAGAGAGAACGATGTGCACTATAAACTAAATAAAAGGTAGAGAAAGCACATACAATGCAACTTTAGTGTTACCAAACTAAACTTTAAAGATGCTGCAAGCAATTGTTTAAAGAGTGGCAGAAGAATAAATAAGAAATCCATATGAGAAAGGTATGGATCTTCTGATGAGGCTTTGGAAAGAAGAAATCATGAAGCAATATACACCAAACTCCAGTGACATTGAGAGAACTTGGACATGGGAGACACCGTGAAAGAGATAGGTGGGGAGGGTGGCATGCTATGGGTGAATGCACAATATGATTTAAAATATACTACAACATAGTAATATTATCATTCAAGTTATTATTCATTTGGCTTTTCTTTGTGTATGATGCATAATAATGGTCTTCAATTATTGAAATAATGACCTAAAAGGTTTGAGGCAGAGTAATTATTTGCGAACAATGACATCATTGAAACCATGACCCTCTGCTAGAAGTCAAGAAGCAAATTGAGTTTAGCAAACGAGAGAGAGGTCCATACTTGATTTGTTTGCTCTACCTTGCACTCATGACCAAAAGTTGCAAACCAAGTCCGATAATGGATGATATCACATTGACAAAATACATACAACATGCGATTCGGTCCATGAACAAGTGGAAGCCAGACTAGGATTGATAAGAGCATAATAAGTCTAATTTACATTTTATATTTTTAAACAAATGTTAATAGCTAGGATTCATTGATTCCACCTGATTACAATGATAAAATCTTTATGCAGGATCACTAGCTAATGATGGCACATTGACAAGATACATAAAACACCTGATTTACTCTCATATGCAAGTAGAAGCCAGACTTGGACTAATAAGAGCATAATACATCTTTAGTTACATTTATATTTATTAAAAATCATAAATATCTAGGATAAATTGATTCCACATGATTAGAATAATAAAATCGGTAAGCGGGATCAACAGCCTTTCTTTATGACCTATGTCCTCCAATTCAAGTAGATAGATGGTCATGGACTCATGGTATATATACTGAGGAGGCAGTACTAGTTTACCATGGATAACATCCAATAATTAGCAATATATTTATGAGATAAGTTGAAATTACTATTGGATTGGAAAAAATATAAGAAAATCTCCAAACCTCAACTTTGTCTAATGTGGCTAGAAGCTTGTGGTATCAGAATTAGCATTAAGATTTTTTCAGAAAGAAGAACTGAATACAACTAATTAACAATTGGATTTTCAGTATACAGATAGGGATTGCATTTCTAAAGACCATATGTTGCACTTCATTCATCAATCAATCAATCAATCAAAGTGTAGGAATAGCAAGATATCTTTCTTTTTAAAGCAAAGGCCTTAGCAACATTTTTAAGATCACTCTGATGTACCTCTTAAGAAAAAAAAAAAAAAAAGAAGAAAAGATCAAATCACTCTGATGTGTTTGAAAAGGAAGTTGCTTGTATTACAAGGATATATGACCGGACATAACCGCAGCTTCCGAGTCACTTTCTCAACATGCAAATAAAGACACAAGCGAAAGTGACCAAAGAGAGCCTAAGTTCAGATGCCTTAAAGCCTACTTAGCATGAGCAGGGTTCAGCTTTATGCCACAAAACGGGAACACATGAAACCCTTTTCCCCTCTAATTCCATGAGGTTTGAGGAAGACCCCACAGTCTCAGTCAAGCATATTTTCTCGGGCCCAACGTAGCTCCTTGCGACCGAGCAATTAGCCTGTGGAAATGAAGTCGGCAAATCAGCTTTTCTTCTCTCTTCTCTGGGTTGGTGAGAGTGTGAAACTCGCAACCAATTTGGGCTATGGAATAGGGGTAGCCCCTCCCTACATCCTTAACAAATATTTCTTGTGAAACTACTTTACAAAACCCAAGAATATATATATATAATATTATTTTAATCAATATCTCGGGTCTAAACATCTAGTTAGTCTCTCAGGTGACATACCCTTTTCTATGGAAGATTTTGGGCAAGGCCTGCTCTTAAATTAGTCTTTCTTGTATTATTCTTTGGACTATTTTCTCTCCATGGATACTAGCTTGTAAGAAGCATTGCACTTTCAATATTGCGGTAGATTTCTTGCTCACCTTATGAATGTAGTGAGGTTTTTAGGTGAACCATGTTGAAGTTTTATATTGTTTGCCTGCTTGTTATTTGTTTTGTTTTTTTTTTTTATTAAGTTGTTCTTGGAATTGTACCAACTTGTACTCATTGTAGATAAATGAGATTAGGTCTGCCGACTGTAATCTTACAAGGCTATTGGTACTATTTTAGAAAGTGGACCACGCAAAGGAGAGTTGATCGGGACTAATCACTAGTTTCCAATGGTTGGCTAGTAGCTACTACTATTACATGTGGCCATCGTTGCACGTCCTACCAGCTAGTGCAGATTACACCTAACCTTGTTGAAACTAAGTATTAGAAAAGAATTGTCCAAGACTGTTTGTCATATATATATATATATATATAGAGAGAGAGAGAGAGAGAGAGAGAATATGTTGGTGACCAGTCAATGTTAATGCAAGCAGCATAAACTACATTTTTCTCAAGATATTTCACATGCTAACATAATATTTATTACAAATAACAAGGCTTTGCAAATAATCCTTGCAAAAAAGGGAAGAGAAAGTTTATGCAAATTAACTATGGGGCAAAGAACCATGGATATAAATAATACATAACGCACTCGACTCTTCTCTTTGTTTTCGTACTTAAATTTTCTCCAAAAAATCATGCTTAAAGAATTATCCTTAATCACACTTTGAACATCTTGGACTGGACATTGTAAGATATCCTGGTAAAAAATAAATAGGATCCAATCCCTCTTTCCCAGAACAATTCTACGTACATGGATCAGGCCCCTTCTGAGAAATATCAATAATAAGAAATTGAAACAAGAAATTCGAAGAAGCAATTATTTTTTTCACTCCATAGGATGCCCAGGTGTCCAATCACCATTTAATCAGAAAATTACTACTTGCTACCTCTCATGGAACTTTATTCCCTATCTTTGGATCGAAGTTTTTGTTAAAATCCTATGATTGCATGTATTTGACTAGCTCCCAATATTTAGTAAAGAATGATCCTAAGAATATTAAACATCATGCCCTCGAGAAGACTTTATACATAGCACAACAAAGAAACAAATACTATGCCACAAATCATAAATCATAAATAAGCCCCAGCATCAAATCCTATTTTGATCTTGTTAGCATTAAAGATGCACGCCCCACCAAACTGATGCTGATATTTACATCCCACAAAGTTATCCTCTCAGCCATTTGCCACATCATCCAAAGGAAGAAAAAGGAAGAGTGCAATGAGGTAACTCGTGCAGCACTACGTGGTGTACTGCACGTGAGAGGAGCTGGAGATGGCTCCTCCATGGCTTTCACAAAGGTGGTGCACTCTTTTATCTTGGGGAAGGAGAAAGGTTCTCTCAGCCTAACATGCATCAAGGGACACCATCAAGTCTAAACGCAAGCATAACAATAATAATGATCATTGCACAGGCTTCCCTGTGTGCTAATGAGGGGAGAGAACTAAAGAGGAAACATTCTTCTACTTTAGACCTTTTTTGGTCCCCAAAGGCTTGGCGGTCAGCTTTGCACGCGCAGCACAAGCTCCTTTAGTGATCCATTCTTTTGACCTTTAATAATTTAGGCTTAGTTACCATAGGATTTTTCTCTTTGAGGGATCGACGTTATTTTAATATGTGGTCCTCCAGGTTAGTTTACATGTGGTCCTATAAATTAGGTAGCACATTGATGAAGTGCTGAAATTGTCAAAAATGTCATTATTTAGAACCACGTTCTAAGCTTCATGATGAAGGTTAGAAAACTAGCTTGAGGAAAGGGAAATTACAACGCCAAGCTCCAAGTTCTGACGTTCGAAATGAGCTTGGTCCAACCATCCTGGTTTGGGTGCACATAATGATCAATATCTCTACCCCACTGCATGAATAAAATCCGAAGTTTAAATCTTGATAAGATGTTGTAGAATTTTTGAATTATTGTATGTGTGATCACAATGGAAGTGTTGGTGATCTGTCACAGTGACTATGTAAGGCTTTGCACAGAAGGTATGTGAGGCCTCCTCTCTCTCTCTCTCTTCTTTTCTTTTTTCTTTTTACTTAAAAAGTTGCATGTCTGCTCTTGGCACCTCCATTATTATTTCCACTGTAGCGACATCATCTAAGCCAAATATTATTTCCAATATCTACAAAGAGATAGTTGCGAAGCTCACATCATGGTACATATTCAAAGGCTTGCACCGTTTTCAACTAAAGCAATTCCACTACTAGCACCAGTTTTCCACTAAAGCAGCTCCCCAATTTTCAAAAAAAAAGATATTTTTAATTTGACAATAATTAACTTGATGTGTCAAGTTTTGGTCCATACAAATAAATAGCAGGAATTTTGGTCCTCTTGTTTTATCTCAATCATAATCAAATTAGGTTCAAGTTGATGGCTTCTTGAAAGCATCATCGGCTATTTCTATCCCTATATCAGTATATATAGCTCAACTGTTGAAAGGAGGTTGGGTGTGATCATACCAGCACTAACACATCGGATCCCATCACAACTCTTGCAAGGAGGTCGATGATAAAGCCATGCAACTTCACATTGTACACACAGACCTGAATTCGAAGTTATGACACCGATTCTTACTAATGGCAGAGCCAATGTGATCAATTTTAATAGAAATTTGGGCAATGTGCAAGTCATATGACAAATCGAATGAATGGTAAAGATGATCAGCTTGCAATGAATGAATTCAGAAAGGATATGGATGGAGCAAATGAATAGCAGGACCAAATCATTCTAGGAATGTTCACTTGTCAACACGCAGGCATGGCTATCTGTTGATGTAGTTTGTGTTCATAGTAATAATTTAGTTCATGAATACACACAGCAAAATCAACATAGAAAAGGCTCCAGACTTCAATTCTAGTTGGCAGAAGACAGACCAATCTTTAATTCTCTATGAAGTACCTGAGTAGAGGTAAACAAGGAGACAAGGCTGGAGAGATTATAACAATGAAAAACGATATGACGATAAGATTATATAAGAGACTGCCTAGCCAATCAGGTATCTTGACGTAAAACTAAACTACTCTTTCTTTCTTTCTTTTTTTATTATTTTTTTCCAGGAGATTATAATCTTTCCTCCCTATATCCTAAGCTCTATTCTACCATAGCTAACAAGGAGGCTAAAGTTGGTCATTATAGTTGGATAGTAACAAAATATACTGATTTAGGAGGATCATTAAATTCGATATGAACACTACAGATATAAGGTTGGCTAAGGTCTAAGAATGAGATTCATCACATCAGAAAGTTGAGTGACATGTTAAATTCTAAAAATATAACTTGGCTATATGACACCCACCAATATGATCTTTTTTAAAACAAATTGAATAACTTTCGAGGTCCATGACGAGCAACCATGTCCTAAAAATGGATAGTGTAGCTAATAATTAAGCCTAAATTCCATCATATGAATCCCAAAATGAGCTGACCAAACCAATTTTTTTTCTAGAAAATGTTGACTTGGCAATTCTTTCAATTTAGGAAGAATTAGGTAGAGCAATAAAAATAAACCAATTTTAAAGTCAAGATCTACCTCATGTAAGTTTTAGCTTTTCATATTTATTGCCACTAGTCGTGTCAATTTTGGGAAAGCTAGTCCTATTTGAACTGGGATCTGAATTATACAAAGACGGACCTTACTAATTAGAAATAAAGATTATGCATCTTAGTTTATGAATCATCAATAACAAAAAAAACGTAAATCCTACTTTCACCAATTTTTTTCTCTTTTCAGTAATTTGTGAAAGATTTGAGTTGAAGGGATTAAATGGATTCTTCATTCTTCTCAATTGAATCATATACTTGTAAACTCCTGTAGATTTTTAAATCATGGTGGTGTTACTTGTCCAATGGAACCTGCATTCCATCTTAGAAAAATACAAAATCTTCATGTGGTTAGCGACCAAAAAGCTCAACACCAGAGAATTTCTGAATGAAAAATTGGACTACTTGATATCCAGTTGTAGGCCTAAATCCAAGATGACATGACACAGGTGGTAACTTATCCTCTTTGTTGATATGATTGTCGATTCTAGAATAACCTATCATATGCATCGTCCATGTCATTCCCTCTTCTAAGATCACATCTTAAAGCGGTAAAAGGAAGGCATGGATCCTTCTTAATTTTGTTAAGTTCTCTAAGGTCCACGCAGATAAAACTCTAATCATTTTCATTAAGAGCTATTTAGGGACACCTAATAGCTCATGCTAATTGTGAATATGATACCTACACCGAGCATTCATTGAATCTCCTTTTCTCTTTTACATACAAGCTCAACATACTCCGGCTTCATTTGTCTAGGCATTTGTTTCACAGGATTGACGCTTGAACTCCTGCATATGATTTTCCTTGAAATTAAAGGAAAAATGGGGTGTGCCTTTTAGTAAGATCATGATATGTCCATGCGACGACATCTTTGAACTCTTCTTTTTTGCCTTATTTCAAGAAGTTATCCTCTCCAACCTTCGCCTATCACAATAACCTATGGTGCTTCCTCATTGTCGAGAATAGTCTGTGTAATTCCTGCCTCTCTTTTTTACAGGCTCATCGCCTGCCTCTTTAGTGAGAGTTTTTAATTGCTCTCTATTATAAATCAGGATCCGCAAACATTGATCACTTACTATTAAACTGTCCATCCTCAGACTCAATTTGCAGGCCAGTCAATTCAGTTCTAGGATCTCGTTGGCAATCAAGAATGACCATAGACAGCTTTGGACTGGTTGGAGACTATCGGATCTGAGGAAAACTTATTGTTGGGGCAACTTAGTATAGCACAAGAAGAACGTGAAGAAGGACAAAATTGTATCTTTTATGTAAGAGGGTGCAACACTGAATTCCAAGACCCAAAAACGAGCAGACATAAGGACACTTGCAGAATTTTCTAAAGAACAAGGAAGCCATGAGTAAAAAGGCTAGCTTGTCTGGAAGAAGATGAGGAAGGTTAAAGAGATCACTATTGGGACAGAGGGCTTATTGCTTTTGATTGGAGAGCAAAGGAAGAATCCAGTCCCTGGATGAGAGCAGCCAGAGAAGATGCCTTCCTAGCATCCAAGTCAGGATTCCTAGATAACTTTGTGGCTTTGTTCTGGTCACTAAATCAGTGAGAGGGAACAGAAAATAACTAGAGTGCATACAACAGCAACATAAAGGTCAAAGATGAAGCATAAATGAGTTCCTGTATTGCATATGTGTAGGTTATCTAACAGTATGCCAATATTCTCTGGTATGTAACTGGTACTGTGCTGCATGTTCAAAAAATTATTCACAGATATTCAAAAGAATACAAATAAAGCTACTAACTGTAGGGATATAAAAGAATAGAAGAGGGAAAGGAGTAATATATGAAGGAAACCCAGAAAGATTGGTCGTTCCCATACTTACATCATGAAATTTACTGAAAGCATCCTATGTTTTGGCCGAATCATCCTGCTGATTATCTTGGCAGGCATCGGTCTGTGACTCGGTGGGAATGATTGTAGGAGGAGACCACTGATCCGGGACCACAAGAAATATGCAGACATGGCTTTCCTGAAACGCTTTTTGTATTGCTTGGGTGAAATCACAGTTGGAGACACATTCTTTGGCCCACCTAAAATTCCTGAAGCTTTCACCCATGTCTCTAGGTGTTTATCCCATGTATACCGCCTCATGAAATCTATGATTCCAAGTACCAGTTCATGCTTCTCCTCATCTATCCCGACGAGTAATGAGTAATCCATTACATTTACAGACTGCAACATCATTAGTGACATACATATTAGACATTGATCACATTGAACTTTAACAAGGAGGAGGAGACCAATAACTTGTAGTTGAGCATGAGCAATAATTTTTATTTCAGCAGCAACTCCAGAGAAGGTTAGAAAATGGATATTTCTTGACATAATGAAATGGAGTAAAAATAAGGTGGAATAATATCACAAAAATAGCAAATTTTGAAACCATAAAAGAAACACATGAAGGAATGGCTTTAATGTTCTCAAGGTATAACTAATTGGCTATGTAGTATGCCCCATGCGAAAATGCACTTCGAGCCATATAAGCCAATAAGCCATGTTGTTGATCATGTCCCAGATATCTTTGAACAAATGCATATTGAAATCAAGTGGTTTGCATATTTCCTACTCATAGTTCAAAATAGATCTTGTATTTTGTTATTGAAAACTGTTGTTTAGTGATCACTTGATGCATAGGAAATGAGTCTCTAAAATTTTCAAAAGATTTTGTTCATAAGAATTTTGATTGTCATAGATCATTTTGCATGGTGCAAATTATCAACTTGCAGTGATAATTTACCAAGAGTACATAGCCAGTTGGTTATGCCCTAGCTAGGATCATTGAAGTGATTCCAAACTCAAATAATTAGAGAGAATCTAGAAATTTGAAGATAACACAAAATTTAATTCTACTTAGAAGTTCCAATCAGATGGTTAAAATTTGAGGAAAATTTTAAGATATCAATCTGGTATGACCAATTTCCACAGAGAAACAGCAACTTTTTGATGATTACTACAAGTGATGCTCAGTGTCAAGAGGAAGCAGTCTAGAAATATTGCACTGAACTTAGGAGTACAAATGAAGATGTAGTCAACGTGAAAAGGATTCTTTTAATAAAAGCTACATCCACCTTGATAATTTAACAAACAGCAGGGCCAGTTTCTCTACTCACCGCAAGGAATGAAGTATCATTCCAAACAGCTCTCTCCAACAACCGCTTAGCCTTGTTCCCCACAAAAATCGGAGAAGTTGGCATTGACTCAATTAAGTTCTGATCAAGAAGTACTTTATTGTTACCACTTGAATCTGGATTGTATCGTGACCTTGAAGATCCCTTTAGGTCATACAACCTTGTCAAGTTTCGCCCAAACAAGAGATTCTCCATTACCAGCACATCCATCCTCAGTTCTTTCCACCCTTCAGGTTCCTGGATGTAACCTGCCATAAAAGGTTTGAGTAAAGCAAGCAATTACATCTCCTAGAGAGATGGAGATGAAAATGTAGGTTATAAAAACAGTGAAACTGACTTATATGAAAAGCACTTCCACAGGGATTTTAAAACCAATGATGGAAACACTTGTACATACTTCCCCAAAAAATAAGCTTATTAATATAATTTTTATTAGATTATGCAAGATTCATACCTCCAACCTTGGTTAAATATTACTAAAATTGCCATGCATTGTGAAATTTTATATTTTCAACATCTTTTTCATGGTTAATGCCCTTTGTTTTTGTCGCTGATGAATTTATTTGTATCTAACCTAAGCTATATGCACCTCCTTCAAACAATTTTTTGTTTCTTAACCATCCTTCCCACTCTATCAGCTTCCTTCAACTTGATTAGTTCTTGTAACTTCATCAAACACCCTGTTCTTATTTAGGTTGATCAAGGATTTAAATATCACAGGCCAGTCGCATGCTGGCCTGGCAACACCATGGTACATATCGTGCTATGCTGAGCAGGCAAATGCCTGGAACACATTGGGATGGGTGCATGAAAAGTATTGGAATGCAACCAATATTGCAGCAGTACAATGTGCTGGTAAGGCCCTGAGAACAGTACATAACATGCATGCCATGCAGACCGGCTTTAGATCCATGGTGTTTATATCTCCATTCATCTCCCAATTGCATTCCGTCAAATTTCATTTCCCTGAGCTGTTCCAATTCATCCATGATCTGTAAAACCACAATCATCCATGACCAAGGAACAAGATCTCCCCAGAACTTTCTTCATAACCATCTGTTCTCACACTAGACACAGAGTTGTGCCTTCTCAACCTTCAGAAGCTCTAAATGGATGAGTATGTAAAACATAGAAGCTCTAGAATGATCACAAATTTTGAAATATTTGCGGTAAATACAAGTAATTTGCACACATTAATAAAATTTGTAACAAAACTTATGCAATATCAAAATTGCTTCTTCAGATCCTCAAACAATAATATTTAAGTCACTTTATAAGCACCTTGTACTGTCCTACTCCTATCTCCTATCCTATCAGAGATCTATAAGTTTAGTTCCATTGAGTGCCTAGGTTTCTATCCCCCATCCCCATACTCCATTTAAGAAAAAGAAGAAGGAGATCAATCAGGTTCTCTCTTCATTTATTGCAAGATGAATTGCTGCAAAAGTAACTAACAAATTCTATAACATCTAACCATGTATGAGTTATTTAACTCCAGATCCACCATCTAGTTTCTATCGTAGGCTAGACAGAAAGTAGATAATTATTCATTTCACGAATTTTTAGATCTTTTTTTGGTAGAGGTTCTAAAGCTCAGCTATGATTTGGTTTTGGCAATTTCAGCAGTTCTACTGGTTGCAACTCCAATTTCAAAGTTTCAATCTAAAATAAATTTTATAGTGTACAATATCATTTTATTGTAACAATATAGAAATTTAGACCATATGGCAGTCAAAAACTTTATAAGAATACAGTTGGACTGCTAGGCCTGTCTCAGAAACTTTGCCTTGTTCTAAATGTCTTGGGAACATAATGTTGCTATACTTCCAGCTTGTCTCATAATCTAGAGAAAACATTTTGTCAATGAAAGAAATGAAAAAAATGACAAATGAACTAGGTCCTGCAAGTTGTTTAAGCCAAGCCCTGAAATCCACCTTACTTTCCGATTGGTTTGGTTGAAAATTACAACACTTTGATTTTGGAGTTTCATGAGAAAGTTCAAGCCATTTTTTCTGCATCTGAGTCTTCTTAAGGTGTTCCTCGCCATATCTCAAATCCTTAAGAATTCGTAGTTTGGTACAAAAATAAGATGAATATGTGTTGCCACAAGCAGAAAGAATACAGAACATATAGAAGGAACTATATGATATGATATACTTGATCTCTAGCATGCAACCAAGAGTATCCATCAAACTTACAGGGCCATAACAGGATCCAAGTCAAAAAAAGGTCTATATGTCTGCTTCATCCCAAACTACTTTGCCTCCAAGTTCTTGAGGTAAAGCATGAAAAGCCATTAACAAATCAGAAATTTACCAAATGAGATAACTAATAAAACAAATAAAGTACAAGTAAAAACTTTAAGAAAACAAACAATGAGAGCGAACAAGCTCAAAACAGCATATACCTGATAAATACCCAGAATCTTCGCCAGGCATGTGGGACTTCTAGTGCCTGTCGACTCTGAGAGGTATTTAAAATACTCTGGAGCAAACTTGATAAATGA
Organism: Elaeis oleifera; assembly: GCA_000441515.1. Lineage (NCBI taxonomy): Eukaryota > Viridiplantae > Streptophyta > Magnoliopsida > Arecales > Arecaceae > Elaeis > Elaeis oleifera. Next base: position 2,395,327 of record KE504635.1, on the reverse strand, counting down.
TTCTAGCTCTGTTTTGTAACTTGTTTTATAATGAACCTATCATCCAATGATTTTGCAAAAAGACATTGCTCTTACCACCCTGCGCT
>KE504635.1:2374652-2387326 GCA_000441515.1 Elaeis oleifera | reverse complement strand
GTGTGTGTGTGTGTGTGTATCTATATGTATGTATATATATATATCTATATGTATGTATGTATGTATGTATATATATATATATATGTATGTATGTATGTATGTATGATATTATAATCTTAATAAACAGAAAATTACATGAAAGTATTTGTTCAAATGTATCGAGTGAAGATGCCATGCAAACCCAGTGTGATCTCAAAAAACCAAAGAACCATTTATGCAAGCCTATGAAATTGGCTAGCTTATCAACATGCTTGCCATATGGATATCTAGCATGGCATGAGTTCTTGTTTTAAACCATTCATGAAACAAGACATAAAATGGGTGACCTAGTGCACGAAGCTCCCACCTCTGTGAGGTCTAGGGAGGGCCAAATGTGTGCAACGTTATCCCGCATTCGGAGAGGCTGTTTCTATGTTTCAAACTCATGACACTAGATTACAAGAGAGCAACCTTACTGTTGCACCAAGGCTTAACCTCGAATGAAAACAAGACATGCAAGCACCAAATTACCGACCAAATTATACCTTTTCATGACATAACTTAATTGAGTGGGTGGAGAAGGATGTCTGATGTCCATGCCCCTTCCAGATACTAGAGCATCCTGCTCATCTGCAAAGGTTTCACTTCGTGCAGATTGGCCACGACTGGGACCAGAACCATATCGAACATGCTGATAAGGTCCAGTTGAGTAGGAACAGATGGTTGTGGCAATGCTGTTAATCCCAGTGGACTGGGTACTGACCAAACTAGTTGTTGAAAGCGAAGGACTAACAACTGGAACATACGCTCGAACCCCATGATTGGCTGCTGCTACTTCCTGCTCCCACTGTTTAAACAAAGTTACAAACTCGGATCCGCTCCACCTCTTCTCCGCCACTCTTTGGGTCATCAGATAAAACAGGGATAGAATTTGCAGTGCATTTCCACAAAAATACGCCCACAAAGACGGCAATGGTGTCTGCGGTTGAAGAATGTGAATTGTGAATCACAGTCATAACAAACTCTACAGCTGTGATCGGGCATCCAAAAGTCCCTTGATACATTCATAGGCTCAGACCGTCGAGGGATCAAGGACTTCAGGATGTCAACCACCTCAGAGAATGCCTTATCAGAGGTTTCCATTGACGATGGACCCTCCCAAGCTCACTCATTCTAAAATATTTGTCTGATGTTACAAAACCAAATGGCGAAAACCCCCATTTTCACCCATCCACAAACCCCTCAATTACAAACAAAAACAACAACAATGCCGACAATAACGAGAATGATTCAGCTCATCTTCCTTTTTGGAAAAGACCAACCAAAAGCTGTATTCTGCCTTCTTCAGAACCTTTTGCAAAGTATGTAGCCAATTGGATGATCAAATCCAGGCACCAATTAATCTTGCTCCTCTCATGGAACCCTGAGGAATCCGATATCAAAATTTCATGAACCAACTGATTCTTATAAATAAACAACGGGCAATTCAATTGAAATATACAAAAATAATCACCCTGAAGCTGCCAAAAAAATCACAAACATCAACAAAAACTCAATTCCTACCAATCCTAACAGAAATGACAGCCCTCCTGTATAATGCCAACAAACAGAAAACCTCGATTCTCCCAAGGATCATGATACTCTTATCGTTTAAAGCAACCCACATTCAAACCCTTGCTCCATATGAATTCCAGGAAATTAAACTGCCCTCAAGGCATGTCCACAACAAATGCTGGGCCACAGAAAAATCGCCTCTAATTCAACCACCACTACGAAATTCCCCCCAAAAGAAGAAAACAGAACCAAACTGGTCACCCATTCCATTACCAATCTCAAACTCCAGTAACCGGACAAATAAGCAAACGCTGACCAATTTTTCCTCGGAAACCATCAAGACAAACAACAAGGCGATCAGAATCAAACTCCTACTCAAATTACAACCGTTCCTCTTCCAAAACGACCCAAAACTGAAGATAACAACCAACTCTCTACCGGAACCTGCGAAGGACCCCATGGGCCTCTCAAATGTGGCAGATAAGCCCATCAATGGACTAGTCTCTGAGGCCTAGAATCTATCCCAGAATCCAGGGACGTCCAAAAACAGCGATTTTGATAAAAAAGGAAGAGAACCGGCACCGGTAAGCCCCGCATTTTTCCCTTCCCAACGCGTCAGAGCGAATCCGTCCGAAGATTTGAGCCAAATTCACGGAAATTCAGAACAATAATCTTACCAAAATTTCATAAAATCGAACCTTTCATCCGCTCTTCCCTCGCTTTCTCTTTTCCCCTCTCTTCTCGCTTGTCTCTCGAGAAATAACGGACAGCCTAAATATAAAAAAGGCTTATAAATGGAATTGCAGGTTCCGGCGCTCGAATTCAAGTTGTGGGTGAGCAGGAGAACTGAATTTATTAAACGCGTGCTCACCCATCTGGAAGTGATCAAAGTTCCACATCTCGGATGGATGGACTGGGGCTCCAAAGATCTATATTAAGGTTAAAAAAATTGGAACTTGACAGATAATTTAATTAATATACCGATCTCCCGTCGACGTTCGCTTGTCAAGTAATGCCAAGGCATGGGACCTCTTGTTTGTGTTTGCAACAAAGTACAGTCACTACTTATTAGCATAGCTCACGCATACTGGTGTTTTCTGGGTATTTTTTTTTTCCTTGGAACTAATAGTTTTATTTTTTTTCTTAAAATTATTGGTTTATTTTAAGTATACTATGTTGCATCCGAGAATTCTAAAATAGTTATGCCTCCTTGGCATGTCTTACAATTTTGATTTAGAAATGCATCATTATTATTGTTCCAACATCTATTGCAATTCATATTTTTTTTGATACAAACGGACGATCACATCAGTTTGGTGCGAAAGCAGTCCAACAAATTAACATACAAAAAATTCCACAAGACCAGCGGACAGTCCCTATTCAGTCTCCATATTCAATCATCAGAGTGATCAGCCATAAAAATTACCATCTAGTTCACTGCAGTATTAGCCTCCCAGTAAACATGCTGACTATGACTGTAGCAACGTGACGAAGAGAGGTCCAGATATCTCGGATGAGAGGATGGTTGTCGGACTACCTAGCATCCTTTAGAGTCAAGCGATGACAGTGGCAGAGTCACCCTCAAGAAAGATCCACTCCGCATGAAGTTGCTACTTGACAAAGATGACCCCTGCCCAGGCAACATGAAGCTCTGCATTGGAGACAGAAGGCTCAAATAGACAGTAGCCTCCAGTGGCTAAAAATTTACCATCAGAGCTGTGGATAACAAAGCCCGCTCCGCCTCTTCCGTCCCTGATGTTGCCATTGAAGTTAACTTTGACAAATCCTGGGGATGGGGGCTCCCAGGTGATGGAAAAAGCCCTACGAGTCACTGTCGAGACAGCCAGAAAGCTTCAGGGGTTAGGATGTTAAGGAATGGAGTGGTAGTATCAAACCAGTAATACTTCTAGGCAAGATAGACAGTAATGTCCAAAACACGATGAGTAGGAATCACCTCACCATCAAAGATGAGGCTGTTCCTAAATAGTCAAATCTGGTAAGCAATGTAAGCCATCCGTCCAGCAACAACGGTCGATCCATCAGTCGTACTCTGATGAATCAAGCCAAAAAAGAAACTAATCAGGGATCAGGACTCGTCTCTCAAGGGTGACCACCAAACTGTCTCTAGATGACCCTCATCCTTATTCATCACAGAATAGCATGCTCTACAGACTCATCTTTGTCCCCACAAATCGGACAAGAGGTTGGAACCTCAATGCCCCTATCCCTGAGAAGAGCCTGGGTGGGAAGTCAGTTGTAGGCCAGCTTCCAAAGAAAGATCTGCACCCAAGGATGGACAGCAACTCTCCAGATCCAGGCAACGTCAATCATCCTAATAGGCGTCAAGCCATATAATCTAGATAGGTCTCTCAAGAGAATCGTAAGACAGCAGGAATGCCCCAAACCCTCGTATTCTGAGTAGGGTGCACTGAAATCGAGATGGCAAGGATCTACTCTGCAAGAGGGCCACCAAAGAGCCGAGTGATCTCTTCTTGTCTCCAGCTGGAGCCATCACAGTAATGAGGTCAGAAACCCTCATGTAGTCATCTACTTCAGTGCTAATAAGGGCCGGCCAGAGGGAGAGAGTAAAGCCCAAAATCCAGATGTTCTGGATCACCTCCACCGATCGTCCATCCTTAATCAAACATCTAATCTAGTCCATGACGTCGGGTCTATGGGTGCAAATCTCCCTCCATATAAAAGAGCATCCCGATGAGTATGGATGGGAGACCCAAGGCTCTAGCCACTGTAGCGGGCCCTCATCACCCTACTTCACAAACAGTCCGACTGGATCAAGAATTTAGCCGCATGCCTCACAATCAAAGCCTTCCTCCTTGTCAATAAGGAATGAATCTCCAGACCATCATCCCGAATAGGGTGGCAAACGACCTCCCAGGAAAAAGATGAACCTGATGACGGTCGCTGCCGGATCTCCACAAAAAGTGACAAAACTACTGCTCTAACCCTCTAATACAAGCAATCGGAATAATCATATTTTTGATTTATGTCATTTGATTCAATCCTTTATATGAGTGAGATATTGAAGAAAGCATACCTCTCAAAAACCAATATATCTTTTACCAAGTCATTTTTAAATTTTATTCAATTAGAGTCTTCGATTGTTTATATCATATATATCATACATGGTCAATTGGTGATAGTGTGTATATCAGATTCTTAACCATGCATGATGACGATGAACTAAGGTAATGGCATAGCCAATTTTGTTCACGAGGGTGTAGAACATAATCTTTTAAATTTACAATTATGTATTTAATATCCAAAATTATAATTAATTTAGTCATTTTTTTATATAAAATTTACTTATATGTTCAATGAAAATAAGAATACATTGATTAATAACAAGGATGTTATCAAAATAATAATCATAATAATAACAAGGATAACATGTAAAATTTATTGGCTAGTATGGATATAAAAGAAGGGTGAATTGTGTGTGACCAAAGTTGGCCAAAGTATCCCTCTCTAAATTTCCTTTCTAAAGTAAGAAAAATGGGAAGTCCTTCTATATGTTTGTCCCTTGGTCAAAATCATTTAGAGCTACAATTAGTTTTTGGCTGAGGTAGTATCTTAGAATCTATTTGGATATTTCTATAGAATTGGATTGAAAATCTTATATGAATTGGACTTCTTAGCTCATCTTCTTTGTATCTTCTAAGGGCTCATAAATCCTAACCCAAATCTCAAGCTACGGACTATATGAAAGAGAAAAATCCATGAAGCTCTTTTTTCTTCATATGGATATTGGAAAGTGTCTAGTTAAAAGAGCCATACTTAGGCAGCCCAATCCATATATTATGTAGGAATTTCAACCAATCCTATAAAATATCTAAATAGGCTCTTGATTGAATCCTATGATCATTAATGGCCATATATAGTGGTAGAATGGTTCATATGATCGTAATTTTTTTTCTTTGTCTATAGATCCAATGGCTCACTATAATTGGATTCTTCGATCTACCTTCTCCTTCTGTGCCTGGTGCTGATTTTCACCATTGTTTTTCACTTATTCATTTTGTTTGCTTAAGTCCTAATAATCCTAGTGCAACATGATATATTGAGGCACTTTGGATTCTTGCTTTAGGAATCAAGAAGGGCATGGTACTAGCAAACTTGATGTGCAAAAGGGATGGGTTGCATTCTAAGCTCAAGTTCAAAGGTTGTAGTGCATATTTTAGCTTCCTTTTTTGATCTTGGTAGATGCTGCTGCTTGTTCGGACTAGTGTATTATTACTAGTTATAAGTGAGGTAAAGCTTCTTTTTTCCAAAACCAACAAGATTCGAGTAGAAATGGATACCTCAGGAGTTGTGAAGGCATAGATGGGAACATCGACATCCTCCGTTTTACTAATTTATGGTAACTAAAGATTGATGTGGAATTATCTTAAAAAGAATAGAGATGGAGGTTCATCACCCCTCCATGCACTCAAAAGAAAAAAAAAAAAAGAAGAATAAAGATGGAGGTTATTGTTGTCAGATCACAAAAATATTTTTTTTTTTAAAGTAGTAAACTCAGATAATTTATACATAATTTATAATATAAAAATGAACGGCTAACTGAAATGACTTACGTGTTCTATAAAAATGAGAGGATATTTTTGATATTAAAAATGACAGATGAAATTTTAGAAACATATTTTAGATTTAGAAATTATTATTTTAATATATTAACGATGATGATGGCGTTATTATTGTTATTATTATTATTATTAAATAAATGTTGTTATTATTATTATTATTTAGACAAATGTTAGACCGGAGAGCAAGGTTTTGTAATGGTCTAATACTTATAATTCCTGTTACATCTGCCGAGGACTAGCTGATCAAGGAGCCTTACATTCTTCTCTAGCTTATATTCTATTCTGTGTCAGAGGTAAAGAGGATTCTTGACATAAAGAGGAGGATTCTTGATCTTTAGGATTAGAAGAGAAGCGAGAGATGTGGCTGAGATCCGCTTCTTTGTTCTCGACCAACGGCAGCAGGAGGAGGAGCCGTCCTCCTTCTTCTACGATCCGCGCGACCCGGCCCAGGCCCCACCCCCTCCCCTCCATCGATCCCATGGACCAAAACCCTAACCCTAACCACGGCATCTCCGCCTACTACCAGACGCGCGCCGAGCACCACGCCGTCGTCACCAGCGACTGGCTCGCCCAGGCTCAGGCTGCCGTCGGCCGGGACGCCGCGCCGTCCTCGGGAGGCCCTCCGCCGCTGCCTCCTCCAGCAGCGCCGCCAGGACTGGTTCCGTCGGCGGCGGCGGCAAGCCCTTCAGCGTCATCGACGAGTTCAACTACTGGCGGAAGAAGCCCGACCTCGCTGAGGCCGTCGCCGCGATCATGGCCCTCGCCGCCGTTATTCGCTCCAGCGAGGCCACCACCATGATGGAACTCGAAATCGAGCTCAAGAAGGCTTCCGACACCCTCAAGGTCGAAGTTCTTTCAGTTCCAGTCATCTTCTTGGGCTCGCTAATCGATAAAAAAAATCAATTTCTTGGGAGAGTATAACCTTATCTATGCAGAAGTAAAAGTTTTGGGAAAATAATATTTCTCCTTGTTGATATAAGTAGCAAACCAATCTATATTTCCATTCCCAGTCCTCTTCTTTGATTAACCAACGAATAAATAATCAATTTGCAGATCTCTTTATGGTTCATCTAGAAAATCCAATTGCAATTTCAATTTTTGGGGAGATGCTTGTCTTTAGGGTGTTTCTAGGTATATATGATATCTCCAAAGTGCAGAATTTGTTTATAGATGGATGAAACCTGTCTATTGCCAGCAAATCTCTTGACAATTGGATTCTTCATCTTGAATATAGCACCAAACTAAGGTTGTTTACGACATGGATGTTAAAATGTTGAATAAGTTCTTCTTCACGAGACAGAAAAAATATTCATAATGGGCACACAATTTGGAAAGGAGCCTGTTTATTGAACCTTATTATGTTTTCTCAATGATTTCTAGCAAATATGCATGCATGCATGCATATATAAATCATACTAATCAAAGCAAGATTTGCCATATCAGTTGGTACCGATGCATACCAACCATATTGTATGGTATCGAATCAATATGCAGTATGGGGGGCAGATGAACACTTCATACGTTGAACCGGATACCATTCCGGGCATACGAACACTGTAATACGATGGTACTAGTATGAGATCAGATATTGATGGTGAGCCTTAAATCAAAGTATACTTTTCACATGTTTCAGTTTAAAGTTCTGAGGTTTTTTTGATTTGATCCTATCTTTGTTTTTCTGAATCAGCATGTAAAGATTGATATTTGCTAGGCATGTATTCATTGTTTCCATTCAGATTTGTAAGCTTGTTAAATTTTGGGGCTGTTTGGTTTTTAGACATATCTAAGATGTACTGGCACTAAACCTGAAATGAAGCAAGTCTTATGGAAACACTTGTTCCATTGTTTTCATAAAACCTGTTTTAGAAAAAGTGGCATGACACAAAATCTGAAAAATGGGTTTAAAAAATTAGGTTTTGTGTGGTTTATAAAGCCTTCTCTACATAACAGCATGTTTGTAACTATCTGTTTTAGTAAACTTTAGTAACAGTCAAGTAGCTTATTAATAATGTTCCAATGCTCAAGGCTGCTTAATCAATTGCACCACAACATACTCTTCTTTTTAAGTGGAAATTCTTCCAGTGTTGTGAAATCGTCAGTTAAGGTATGATGATTGCCCATACTAGTTAGACAAGTATCGAATCCATTGCTTACAGCCATAACTATAACCATGAAGCTCTACTTCAGATATTTCCTACTTGATTTGGTATTTTTTTTTTTTTGCTATTGTTACGTAGTAAGAGATACTTTGACTTCAACTTTATCAAAGTTAATTTAGAAGTTCCATTCATAGAATCTCAGGCTCCCTTCCAGGCATTTCTTTTCTCAACTGATGTAGCCCATCATGCCTTTTGCTAGTGTATAGCATCTCATTCTAATAACTTATATTCATTGGCATTTTCATTCTATCTGTGTGATTATCATTCATTGGCATTTCCTTCTATTTGTGTGATTATCATTTATTAGACACCTATAATCATGTGTGATAAGTTTTCTTGCTTGTGTTCCATTTGACTACCATCCTCATTAGGAATTAGGATATCTTTCTTACAATTTGTAGTGCTTTCCTTTCATATTTAGCAACTTTTTTGTTATATTATTCTGATAGTATGTATTCAAGCTCCTAATTTAATAAATTTGTCAGTTCTTAAATTACAAACATATAACTGGATGCTATGCATATAATTGTATGCATCTCTTTTATCATTATGTGGTTGATTTTTCTTTAAGCAGCATTGCAATCATATTAGCTGGCACTTTGGTATCCTATCTTGGTTGCTGGAATCGTGTACACAGGGTGCTCACCTGCTTCTGAATCTTGTTTCCACTTTCATTTTTGCTTCCTAGCACTCGCCTTACATTAATTATTCTTTATTACTGCCCTATATTTTAGAGATAAATCCAGTTGTTATTTATTGTTTATTGTTTTTACTGATTTCTAGGTGATTACTTATTCACTTTTTTTTTTTGAAAGCTGTTCTTCCCAACTGATGCACCCTAATTACTTCTGATTTATCTAAGCAGGGCCTAGCTTCCTCATCAATGGTGGAATGGCTTGTTGGATCCTTTTAGTTAGTTAACTTATGATTTTGCATCTGATTAATTGTGCTTAGTTTCATTTTTTACAATGAAAAGCAAAAAGGATAAAAATATAAAGCATCAGTTCATTATTCCACATAGTTTCTATTCCAGAAATAAGGGATGTCTCATAACTTATTTTGATAGCATATTTAAGCTAGCGATCCATTGACAGTCGATTTCATATGACATTTCAGTCATGGGACACGACCTCTATATCTTTGTCGGCTGGCTGTGATTTGTTTACGCGATATGTTACCAGAACTTCAGCTTTGGAATATGAAGACTTTGATGCTGCAAAACTCCGTTTGATTGAGCGTGGGGAAAAATTTGGAGAAATCTCTTTGAAGGTAAGTAACATGCCATGGATCACCTCTCTATTCTTTGTTTTGCTAGCTGAAATTTATTTTGACACATCAGATCTATATGTCAGGCACGCCGAACCATTGCAATGCTTGGTCAAGACTTTATATTTGATGGTTGTACAATCCTAGTCCATGGTTTTCGAGAGTCGTGTTGGAAGTTTTGAAGCTAGCAGCATCCAATAGGAAACTCTTTCGGGTTCTTTGTACAGGTCCTTTGTCAATGCACTTTTCATACATAGTATGCTTTGTAAGCATCAATTTTGCAAGTGCTGACATGTTCTTTTTATATGTAGAGGGAAGACCAGACAGGACAGGTTTACGATTCTCAAATGAGCTTGCTGCATTAGGTGTTCCAGTTAAACTTCTGATTGATTCTGCAGTGGCCTATACCATGGATGAGGTTGACATGGTCTTTGTTGGGGCTGATGGGGTTGTTGAAAGTGGAGGCATCATCAACATGATGGGAACATATCAAATTGCATTAGTGGCCCATAGCATGAATAAACCTGTTTATGTGGCTGCTGAAAGTTACAAGGTACCACTTTTCACATCATGTCTATTTGCTTTCAACTCATTTGCAACCCTCAAAAATGAATTCTTCATGGAACAACAAGGATTTGAATCCTGAATGTAAATATCAGAATACAGAAGTTAGTAATTCTTGTCCTTTCGTTATAGAATTTTCAGTAGAGCTGCATATGAGGTTTTATTTTCCTATTAATTATCAAGCGGTGTTTCGTTGGTTATCACATGAATAAGAAGATAATTTTGGACTTGTCAGCCAAGAATCATGATAAGATACTTTGTCATGTAGTTATTATTTGTCTCCTGGATGATTGAGGTATCATGCAATTGGGTTCTCGGTGATTATTGGCTGTTCTATGTACCAAACTTTGTCCTATGCCACTTGTTAGTCTTTCTTGAAATTTCATATTGTCAATTGTTTAACATCTAAATTATCATATGTTGGACCATTTTCTGTACTTCGATTCCAAATTCAAGTGTTTGGCCTTACATGGGAATTCTGATTCGTAGTTCCTCAGACATTTTACCTACATTTCTTGTTGATTAGTGCCCTCTCCTTAGATATAGTTCTCAGTTCTCATCAATTACTTATATTATTATTACAATTGTTATTTTCACAACCGTAATATTCAAGTCGGCTTTGCTTCGTATATTGTTGGATTATTCACAAACGTTTACTCTCCATACTAACGTGATTTAGGGAAACAGATTACTTTGAACGTTGTAGATGTTAATATAAATGTGGATTGCATGTTGCTTCAGACCTTTGATAATTTCTGACCTATGATTTTTTTTAGGTAAATCTTAAGTGTGCAGGTTAAATGCAAAATAAAAGGCAATAGAAGCCATATAGAAAGATAGAAGGATATTTGATTGGATTTTGGTTGGATATTTCTACTTAATAGCAAATTAATGATACATAAATATCTCTCTACAGTTTTCACCTCATATGAGCTTATATTTTGTTTAGAGTTAGCAAGTTCTTTTGACATATCTTGATGGCATGGTCCGCTGTTTTGCCTTGTACCATCCAATATGGGTGTATCATACTGTCCGACAGGAACTGGTACGAAACTCAACTTTGAGTCGGTATAAAGTCCATACTCCACTCTGAGCTATACCACCCTATGGCATATTAACCTGTACTGAGGCATATCGAGGTGTAAATCGACCTACACCAAAGTGTACCGACCTATACCGAAGTGTATCGAGATAAAAATTGAGAAAAATGATTAGCGAGGTATTTTTGTATGGAGTCCATACTGTACCGAGCTAGTAAGGTATCGATACAATACCCAGTATTGAGATTGCAGGCCTTGCTTGATGGTCTAACATCCATACTCTTTTCTTAAGATAAGACCTAGTTTTAGTTGGTTTACTCAAGTAATTACAACAAATTATGTTATTTTGGTGGGGAGGTAGTGGGGCTAGAAATGGGCCCTATGATAGCTTAAGGCCTATCAGGCGGGATTCCGTAGGGGAAACTGCATTTGATTATAGGCTGCCCCTTGAATTGAAGCCCTAAAATGAATTCAAGCAGGCTTGGGTTGCCTCAGCTTGAATCCCATATTTAGTAATGTTCGTATATAATATGATTACAAATAAACCCCAACATATAATATCTAGTTGCTTGGCTTTATTTAAGTATAAATGCTTCCCGTTGCAACTCTATGTTGGACTTAGTGATGATGTACAATGGGTATGAGACAGCCACAGTGGTGTCACATATTGGTAAGGTTAGATGAGCTAAGCCAAGTTGGGATCCCTAGTGCCTGTGCTTGGTTTCAAGTTTCAGTTTGGCCTAGGGCCAAAAATATTTTCAGGCCTTTAACTGAGCTTGACCTGAGCCTGAACTTGAGCTTAGCCTAAAGCCCAGATGAGCTGACTCAACCAATGTAATTGGGTTGGAAGGCTTGACCCAACTTGAATTACCGTAGCTGGCTTATAGGGGATTCTTTGAATCCAAGTGTTTTCAAGCCTACCTTTCATGGAATCCAATTTTTTAATCCTCTCTTCTCATTATACACAAACACCACCAAAACCTTCTCTATCTCCACTCATTATTCTCATCCCTTCCATTCATCTCTTCATCAGCATCCTAACCATTACCATCCAACAACGATGATGAAACCATGATCTCCACGACGGTCTCCATCCTAAGGGAGTCATCATCCAAGAATCAATGACGCTTTGTCGAATCTGTGTACCACCTTGTTGGATTCTCTACCACTCAGGCCATCTAGATCCTCTGCTGCCTCTGCAGCTAGCCTCTTCCTTAGGACCTAGCACCACTCACTTTGATGCCACAACTTTGCTTCCTTCATCGTTGTTGCCCACATTCTTCCTTGCAACCACCTCCACTCCGCCACCCTCTCCCTCTAGGCAGTCGTCTGCTCCCATGAGGCATTTTGTTATGGGCTTGTATTTGGGCAAGCTCATATTGGGTTGGTGAAGCCAAATCTATTCCCCTCGTTCAAGTCATCTATCCATGATGATTGTGAGCCATTGGAATGGGGATGACCCAAGGTATGCTGAATCGGTACCGCCGGCCATTTCAGCCGGTCGACGGTAC
>KE504635.1:2332831-2361233 GCA_000441515.1 Elaeis oleifera | reverse complement strand
TACGTGGAAAATTGGGGTGACGTGGTCTTGATAAAACGCCATTCAAAATGACGTTTTATCGATTTTGCATCAATTTTGTAAATAATTAAATTTATATTATTTAGGTAAATAAATTTAATTTTTGTATTACTTAGGAAAAGAACTCAAGGTTGTGAACGGGTCTGTGTTCAGCCCATTGGTGGCACGAGGTCCCATGGGATTCAGAATTGTCGGTGTATAGTTTAAATTTGGTTCTAATGAACCTGGTATCTTAACGGTAATAAAGAAATGTATCTATATTTTGTAAAATTGGAATGCATATTGCGAACCGTGCAAGGAAGTACGTATGGGAACATCTGTTAGTTTTGTGTTGTCTGATACTTTTGTTTTTGAATAATTTAGATAGCCCTTTTCTAAACTGTAAAGGTCACTCACCGTTACCTTACCCGATGAAGGGAGCAAGGTGAGAAACAGTGGAAGGTGTCATCTGATCTTTTCGGAACATCACCTGTGAGACAAACCCAAGTAATTGATAGAAAATGGGTGGTTCAATTGGTCTACAACAATGAATTCCAACCAGAGAAACATGTAGATCTTTTCTTCTTCTTCTTTGAGAAACATGTAGAATTCACGCTTATAGTGAATTCAAGCTTTGTAGGTTCATGTGATTGCTTATTAAGTTTATTGTAACTGCATATATTCATAGCAACTTTTGATTACTTCTCTAACTTTTGGTGGCCTTTCATCTACACCTTTTTGAATAGAGAGAATTCAATTAGTGTATCTCCAGTTTGTTGACTGATGCGACTCAAATCATCTTAATAGTAACACTCCACCAAAAACTTGATCAAAATCTTGGTTTAGTGAAATGCCTGCAGTAGTCCCTTTTTTGAAGAAAGGTATGAGTTCACCAATCATCTTCGTTTCATTGAGAGAATAAAAAAGAAAGGCACAATAAGACAGGAAAAAGAACCCCAAAGGAGTATTCATGTCCAAAGATATATAACTGAGAGAAGCACGAAAGAGCCATGAAATAGTCAGGTCATGACGAATAGTTAAGCTCCACGAGGAGGAAATTTTGGTAGTTTGGTGTAGTGGACTGTTATTATCCAATAAACTGGCAGAGCGACCTGGATACATTGCACATTCTTGGACTAAACACCAGGCTCCTTTACTGTACTTATCCATTTACATGTATCTCTGTTTGGTTGTTGTTACTTGTGTACTCTTGAAAAGTCTGAGATGAAAAGCTAAAACAACTGTTAGAAGTGAAAGAATCAACAAACAATCAATGCTCTCCAAGGACTTGAGTGTAAAAGTTGGTAATACTAATATAGTTGGATATAGTTGTCTGCATATTGTTGCATTTCAATTTCATTCCTGCTTATTTGTGAAGAAAATAATCAAAGAAGCAAGAACTAACACAAGAAGGTAGAATTACTGAATTACATGGTCTCACACTTCAAGAACTATAATTCAGGTTGGTCTGACAAACTACAATCAAGCTATCTGTAAAATTAGAGAGAACCTTAGCCTTCATTTCTGTAAACATTAAAACCCCTACCTAATAATTGACAAAAGTATGCTAGTTTTTTAAAGAGGATAACATATTCTGATATAACAGAAAACATGGTAAATTTCAATTATAATCAGTCATGGACTGCACCCCAAAAAAAAAAAAGTTCTGAACAATGAGTCTAGTAATTTAGTAGGTTCAACCATCAATTTCAGTTTCCAACAAACTATGGATTTTCACAACTCTAGAAAGATAATTTTTTTTTTAATCTGTTGCATAACCAACAAAAAGAATATGCCAAAGAAACCATTATAACCAACAAAAATGTGCCAGCTCTTGATAAAGATGAAAGTCACATTTTCAATGAAAGGAACATGCATCATTGATCAGGCTATTGCCGCTTCCTCTTATTGGTTTTCCACTGCTTAAATATGTACTGGATGACTTCCCCCAGTGATGCTTTCCGCCCTTCTTTGAAATTCCAGAGCTCTGAGATGCAATAGTTACCACTTGCATTGTACTCGAGCAACTCGTTCAAGGCTGCGGTAACAGCCTTGTAAACCTCCTCACCTAATTGACACTTCAAATCTCGAAGTTTCTCATCATCTTCATTTATAACTTGCTGCACAAAACATAGACATGTAGGATTGACATTTGTCTGAATGAGCAAAGATTACAGTCCGGTTAGATCAATAATAGGAGAAGTATAATTATGGTGGCTCTCATTTACGATAGCAAGAACATGCATGCAGCACCCAAAATGTACAGGAAAACATATCCATACCTTGTAATCCTCTCCAATCTGAATTACTTTAAAGGGATGCCAATCTGAATTTTGTAGTTCCTGTTGCCAAAAAGTGCAGAGTTCTGCAGCTTTGATATCTGCTTCGATACTCAAAATTTCCCTTTGAATGCATTTCGAAATGGCTTATAATCAAGTTCACCCATTCTCTTGATTCCAATTAAAGTGCTGCCACTCTGCATTTCCTTCAAACCCTGTACAAAAGGATTTCGTGCATCATCATATCTAAGAATATAAAGTAAGGAATAAACACCAAGTACAACAGATTAGCATGCAACCAAGAAAGGTACCGATGGGATTTATTGCAAAAGAGAAGTCTCATACCGTGATCAGTGCCTTGCGAGCTTGCTGTAACTCATCATTGGTCTGGCGTTCTTTGACTGCAAGAGCAGCATTCACATCTGTCAAACCTTCCAATTCATCTCTTTCTCCTCCAACTCCTCTGTCATCTTCTCTAGCTTTTTTTCAATTGCAAATCTTCCTCTCCCATCTGGCTCATCACCTCTAGCTTGCCTTTCAGTTGCTCCACCTCAAGTTCCAATTGCTGTTTTGCATCAAGTTGCTTTTCTAGATCTAATATTTAATTAAAGCAGTCTCCTTCTCTCGCTGTCCATTTTTCGCACATCAAATGATAGCTCTCAGCAGTGATTGACAATAAATTTAAGACAAAATTTCTGAGCATTTCTTACTTAAAAAAAAAATTCTGAGCATTTCTTGTATATGGAAGATGATCAATTTAACAACAGCAAACCTTTTGTTGTTCAACAAGTTTCAACAATTTTCATCAACCTTCATTTGCATCTCAGTGGCCAGCCGATTCTGTAAGGGGAAATTTTCACCATAAGCTTAAACATTCTCAATGAAGCAATTCAGTTTCTTTAACTTAGACTACAAGAAGAGAGAGGTCAAAATCTCACCTTAGCTTAATATTAACTAACACTAACAATATTAATAGTCATAGATGCTATAGAAAAACTTACCTCGTTATTCAGCATAACTGAGAAGATGATTAAAACTACACAAGAAATCACTCTTACCTTTCTTTCTCCCGTTCAAGGTTTTTTCTCTCCATTTCAGTTGCAACAACCAACTTTTCCAGTTTTCTCCTTTCAGAATCCAACTGTGACCTCCGTTTTGCATACTCCTCAAACACCCTATGTAAACGATCACGACGATCGGTTTCCAATCTTTGCAGTTCTGAAGAAAAGACCATCATCTTTGAGTAGCTCATCAATATTGACACAAAAATTTGCCCCACTACAGGAATATGCAAGCACATCATTGTTCAAGAAAACTCGAACAATTCATGAGATAGTCAAGAGCAAATGAAAAAAATGCAGCATTACTAACCATCAAATTGTCTGGCTTTCAACTTCAACCTCATCCAAGGTCATATTAAGTACTTACCAACAAACAAACATACTCTTGCATATCAGAAGTCGCAAATCAATTAAAAGATCAGTGGAACACAAATATTAAGAAATTTAGCATGTCTTTTATATCTAAGAAAACCTTTTGCATAAACAAGCTATTCCAAGAGAAGGAACTAGGTATATGTAGATGATGCCCACCATCATGCTCACCTTTGTAATGCTCGTTCTGCAACCGATCCCTATCTTCCATTACTTTGTTGAGTGCAAAATCGGTCTCATTGTATTTGGTCTGCCATTCCATCAAACAATAGTTTTTTTGTATATCTCATTTGCCAGATTTTCCACAAGTGCATTTGTTTTGCGGGACTCTTCATTCATAATATCTGCGCATGTTTTCAAATCCCCATGTTCCTTAGATACTCCCCAATTTTACCCCACATCTATAGTCATCAGCTCTTGCAATCCATCCATACATGCAGGACCTCAGGTATCTTGTCTCATTCCACTCATTTTTACCAAGACGCCAAGCTTTAAAATGAGCTTCCAAACTCATGGCATCCTTAAACCATTCCAATCCTTGTTGAATCCCAGAATTGCACATCCAGAGTGGCCTTTTTGGCCCCATAGAACATGAACCTTTACACCATTGAATCCAGAGAAGCGCTCCTTTAGCCTTGCTCCGCTTTCACCGACATGCATTCCATTCCTCCATTCTGTTTGGATGTTCACAAGGACACCCATCCAGGGCCAGACAATAGTTCTGGCTGATCAGGCTGAGGAGGCTGCTGCTGCTGCTGCTGCTGCTGTTGCTGCTTTGTATTCAGTTTTGGCACTGATGAGCCTGCTCCATTGACGAGCTCATGTAAAATTTGCTAAAGCCTGATGGTTTGCCTTCTCTTTACCACCTCGATTTGATGCACCAACTCCGGTAGCATGCTGAAGTAGGTCTTTATATTGATAGTCCTGCTTCTTCTTTCCCACGCAGAATGGACATCGGTAATTGTTTCTGAATACTTCACTTTTAGTTTCTGTGTCTTCAAACGCCAGAAATACTTCTCCCTGTAGTCATCTATCTCAGAATCGCTTATATCACAGTCTTCTTCTGAGCTATAATCCATTGGAGTGAAGGTGAACTGAAAGAAAAAAAAAATGTTAAAGAGCAATAGGACAGATTGGGAGTTGTTGAGAAATCCGGTGCAATAAATTCAAGACATGGATTAAGTAGGACCTGTGACAACAGCCAAAAATAAATATAAGCTTGGCTAGAAGGATATACTCCGACCCAGAACAAACATAAGCTTGGTAAAATAAATATAAGCTTGTACAGAATCTCCATTGCTATTTGTTGTGGTGCAAGAAGAAGAGTATCATTAGTTTACATTGATTGTGAGTCATTAAAAACTCTGACTTATATATGATGGGATGTTCTCTCCTCCATGAGATATTTTTTGAAGGACAAAACCATGAAGCCCCGTGCCATAGCAGCCAGAGATCAAAACGGACAATATTTAAATATACAAGAGCAGAGACCGATTTGTCTGAGTCAGAGCCTTTGACCGCAATATTGACACCCATCATGGGGCTCATGTTCCTTCGATAGATTGTGGTGCACTTCCCGTAACCTTGTCAAGTCCCTCTTGACCGGAGAGGGGGCTATGTTGTAGTGCAGGAAGGCATGCATTATTAGCCCATATTGGTTTTGAGTCAAGAAAATTTTGACTTATATGAAATAAGACCTTTGCTTTCTCATGAGATATCTTTTTAAAAGGCAAAAGCCATAATTGCCCGGGCATGTTTGCATGGTCATGAATAAGAATTAATTTAGTAAAATATTTTAGGGCAAGCAAGGTGGTAAAGGTGTCATGATTTTTGTAAGAGAGGGAGTGCAAAACAATTTAACAATTTTACAGAGAAGGTTTCCGTGGTTAGACTATGGAATCGGCTTATACTTGGGATCTTTTTGTGAGTTTGATTGGAGAAGAGGAATGATGTTAATGGAGGTTGGGTAGAGAGAGAGAGAGAGAGATTGAGGATGTGGTGAGGGATGAGGAGATTGAAGTCCACAAGCCACAAATATGAGCAACTTGGAGGGAGGCCTATGCATGAAGAAAAGGTAACGTTTGATGTGCTGCTTTTGATACCCATTTATTGTCCATTTGGAGAATGGATTGATGTGGCCACCATTTTGTTGGTTGGTTCTCAGATGATAAGTAGGATTACTTTTTTTTTAATTATTTATTTTAGATAAATTAGAAAAAATTATCAACTTAAGTTTAAACTTAAAAGTAGCTATCCACTTGAGTTTCAAATAAAAGCAGCTATCCATTTGAAACATAACTTAAAAGCAATTATCCAAATGGAGGTGAAATGATCCAATTATCTTTACAGTTATAAAGCAATACTATACTATTATAAAGTAATACTATACTATTATAAAATTATACTGCACTATTATAAAGCAATACTGCATTATTGTAAAGTAATACTACAATAAAGGAATACTACACTATGATAATATAATACTATCTTATTGTAAAGAATGCTACACTAGTATAATATAATAAAGCAATACTGCATTATTATAAATGAATACTACACTAATATAATATAATACTACCTTATTGTAAAAAATACTATACTAATATAATACAATAGAGTAACACTGCATTATTATAAAGTAATACTACACTAATATAATATAATACTACCTTATTGTAAAAGAATACTATACTATAATAATATAATACTATAGTATTTTAAAGGATATAAGGGTATAAGGATCATTTCAGCTAAAATGGATAGTTGCTTTTAACTTATGTTTCAAATTGATAGTTATTTTTACTTAAAACTCAAGTGAGTAGCTACTTTTAATTAAAAGTATAACTGAAGATTTATCTCTAGTTCTCTATTTTATTTTAATTTATTTTTTTAAATTTTATTTCTCGCAATAGAATGGTGGTGCCTATCAGATTTTTTTTCTCACACACTCCCTCCCCAAGAAACTCTTCCTTACGTAGAAAAACAATAGGACCAGCCAAATGTAAAAGGGGAAAAAAAATAGCCAACAAGAACAACAAAATGCTATAAGCTTCAATTTTTTTTCCTATAATTATCATAGCTATCCAGCTTGAAGTTTCATAAATGCCATAGAATAAGTCCAAAATGAAGATCCCACTAAAGTTAGAGAAAGAGGAGGTCTTTTTGTGGAGCTTGGCAAATATGGATACAAGATCGAAAATTTGATTACAATAAAAGAGATGACAATCCCTTTTTTTTTGAAGTATACAAATTCTCAAAATCTATCTGAAAGCTTATAATTTGATAACAACATCAGTACTATCTTTACATTTAAATGGATTATGACTTTAATTTGAAAATAGTAAATTCTTTAATATATATTTGGTATTCCGATCATAAACTTAAGATAGCAACCTCTATTATCAGTATTCATGTACAAATATCCAAATTAGTAAACAAAATCATCCAAGTTTCAAAATCTATAAAGTAATAAGTTAAATCTAAAATTGTATTAGAATTTAGTTTTGCTAACCTCTTTATGCTTCCTGCCACTAATAATATTAGGTCGCTCTAGGTGCCAAGGTACTATGAAAACTATTAAGATGGAGAATGTGAGCTTGATGATTTAGTAAGTACCTCATCATGTACATATTGTCATATACATCACATCCATGAAATAAATAATATAAATGTAAATTATAATATAGGCATTAAGAAAATAGAAGTGTATTGTCATAAAAAATTTATGCTATATACAAAATTAATTAAGTATTTTCATCAACATCCAGATATTGCTGCAATTATCCTCGTACAATTTGCATACAAAATTCAGAATTTTAGTTACAAGAATTATTTATTATTTCACAATTTCATAGCAAAATTTTCCATTGGTCAATTATCTATAAAACATCATAGGCTATTGCCATCTGTGGACTAAGACATGGTCATGTTTTAATCCCATGGCAGAACATTGATATTGCCATATTTCTAGCTTGTAATAAAGAATCAATATTGCTATATTTCTAGCTTATAATGGGGCATCTACATTGCTATATTTCTAAATATGATTGGGCATCAATATTACCATATTTTCAGTTTATAATGAGGCATCGATATGAAAATCAATATTGTCACATTTCTAGCCCGTAATAGGGTATCAATATTACACATTTTCTTGTTTATAATGGGGCATCAATAAGGTCATATTTCTAACTTATAATGAGACATCAATAATACATGACTAATCCAAATTTTAAAATCAATTTAGTCATTTTAATTCGTATCTTAGACAAACATATTAAATTTTCATACATGATAAGATTCAATTCATAATTAATTCTAAATAAAATTCTAAATTTAGAGTTCTTGTTCTATCATAATAATTTGAAAACCAAAGTCTTCATGGAATTGCTCACACAAGGAGAATGATCAATCATATTAGAAACACTCACACAAGGAGAACAATCAATCATATTAGAAATGCTCACATAAGGAGAATGATCAACCATATCTTTTTTTATAGTGAACATATATATTATGCAAAATAAGATTTATATAAAATAAAAGAGAGCATGTAGAAGGGTATGTGCCTAACCAAACATCACCATCAACTCCTCAAGCATCTCAAAAACCATCTAAAACAAGAAAACTAGGAGTTAAGATGCTAAATTTTTGATCATTCCTCTTTTATCCATAATTGGCCTCAGGATCTCCCACACCTAGAATTATGCTAATGGTAGTTGTTCCAAATTATAATTTTATTTCTCTCTATTAAGAAATCCAAAGACTATCAAATTCATCAGATAACAACTACACTAATCATACTCCTAAGATACAAAATTTAAAGTTAAATTCTATATCTAAGTCACGCACCAAATACCCCTATCAAAGTCTCAAAATCTATTCTATTAAATGAAGAGTTGCAAACATTTAAAGATTTCAAATACTTCCCAATCAAACTAAATCTTGAAAATTTTTAGATTTAAAGAGAACCATTAAAATTACACATTTAGCAAAATAACATTAAAATACTAAGCCTAAGTAAGATTTCAAACAATTTCAAATTCAATATTTGTTTCTTATTGTATATTGGATCACTTTGATAATTTATTTGATGAATCAAATAATATTTAAGTTTCAAATTAAAATTATTGACCTATCAGTTCATATGAACCTATAAAATTTTATATTAAAGATTTCATCAAACTTCATGATATAAATTTTAAATGACTAAAGGCAAACATACCGGCATTACAATTACCATTGCAAGAACTCAAATCTCTTGCTTCTCCTATAATTCTTCGCTATCCAAGGCTTAAAAATTACAAAAGCTAGATTATCCTTTAAATCCCGTAAAAGCCAATTATTATGAAACCCAAATATAGATCGATATAAGAGAGAAAACTTAACTTGAAGATGTCTCCTCTCCCTCCTCCTCCAAAAACACCACACTTACATGAGGAAGAGGCGGAGATTAGGAGAGTGATAGAGATGGATAGATAAAGGAGAGAGATGGATATAAAAGAGATTCCTTAACTGAGAAGGAAATGAACGAAGATAAGTGTCTTAACCGGAGAAAAAGGAAAGATAAGGAGATAGAACATGCAGAGGTGCTCTATATGGAAAGAAATAAGAATAGGTAAGAGCGGGCAAAGTTTGAGTTGAGGTCGGTTCTATTGTGAATTTTGACTCGCCCACTCATCTTTTTAAGCTGATTCCAATTAGGTGAGACCTAGGTCCCACATATTATATTATGAAGGCTATTATTCACCAAATCGGGATCCTCTTCAACGTAATTGTACTATAAGGATTTGTATAACTCTCGATGGTTTCCATACCATCCGATCATAGAGATGGATGGCTATCTGACATTCAAAGATGACATGTAGTGTATGGTGTGCAACCTGACTTGACCTACCATATTTTATTGACAGTCATCCATCTCTGAAGTGCAGAGTCTTTGAAATGATTCTGGGCTGTATCTTTCGTGCGAAAGAAGATTCATCTTCCTTTACATGTGAAATTGTTCGAGATATCTCCACATGTTTAATTCCATTAAAAGAACAAATAAATGTTGCTATTAACATCAGTTAGAACATTGATAAGAAAGTATTTTTGAGGAAACATTTATAAGAAAGTAACCATTATAGTTTTTACATGCTCAACATAAAAATACACTGGAACGCTTTGAGAAACAATTCAGATTTTTACTTCAGAGCCCAAAAGTTTCCTAAATTTAACGAGCGAACGGTATTTTCTGTTTTCAACTCATATGACTACAGAATTAGGAATCGCTTTGTAAAACAAATTTAATTTTTTCATATAGATGGGCATTTGGTCTAGTGGTATGATTCTCGCTTAGGGTGCGAGAGGTCCCGAGTTCAATTCTCGGAATGCCCCATTAATTGTTGCTTTTTGTTTTGACTAACTGCCAAAGGAGCCATATCGTATGATTGTCCAAGATTGGTTCTTGAAGTGAGGTTGGGATGATAATTGCACTAGTGATGATGATGATGATCGGCATGCTGTTTTTTTTTTTCCTGATGACATGGGAATACAAAAGTTCTGTAACAACAAGTAGCACCCTGAACTGAGTCCCTGCGAGGAACACATTACAAAGCCAGGACATATCCCAGCACGAGAACCAAAACCTGGCACCATGCAACACATTGAGACAAATAACAGGGCGACATTCAATAATGTGGTAGGCAACAACTCCACAGAATAACACCCGGACTTTATGTTCAGACAGGTGGTGCCTGGAGCAACAATTGTCGAAGCATAATAAGGTTCGCTGCAGAAGAGGCTTCCCTTCAGAGAGACCGGTTGCCATTCCCTGCATCCACAAAGGACAAACAAACATATCCCCATGAACAACAAATAAAGTTGCAGAGCTGACAACGCTGAAACTTGGACTTTTTAAAAAATAACAGCAGCATATATATAACAGTGCCAGTAATATTCCAAGTGTGCCATAACTTTACTAGCCCAAGCAGGCTACCATGAAGTAAACTGTTTCCAGACCTCCATACTAAAGAAGATGTACCGAATAAAAGATGCAGGGGAATAGCCACCAATGTACCATCAGCATACCAACACGAAAGGGTACTGAATAAAATAAGAAGGCCACCAGGTAGAACAACCACTGGGACCAATTGGCAACCCAATCAGAGAAGCCCAGCTATGGAAAAAGGAGACAGCTATCCAAATCAGATCTAAACAGTAGCAGGAGGCATACTGATCATTATGAATTCCAACTCTGTACCACCCCCCCCCATTTGCATAGACCACCAGACCAAACAAAGAAAGACACATAAGTAAGAACTCAGAGGCATGGTGACCATTCCACCTCTGACTCCTCCAGGCGAAGTATGTAGCATACTGCGGAAGAATCAGGAGATAAGGATACATCACAGCACTGAAATCCATAAGGCGAATGAAATAGTGAACAAGCCTCATCATCGTTCCAAAATAATACCATAAGCATCAGCAGTCAATGTAGTAGCCAGCTCAGGACACACAGGTTCATCGTCACGGATGATGAAATCCGACTGCCTCGTCTGATTGGCCAAAAAATCCGCAGCCACGTTCCCTCCACTATATTTATGGGTTGCCTTGAAAAGTTGCACCCGGTCCCTCCAAACCCTCATATCATCAATCATAGGGTGATAAATCCGAGCCTGAGTAAAATTATTGAGTAACCAACCAGCCACCGTACTAGAATCCCCTTCCATCCAAAGTTTATCAGCATTTAAGTCAACCACCGCAGCCTTTATGCCAAGCCAAGCTGCACAGAGTTCAGCAAAAGGAACCGATGAGGACAGCAACTATTTTCCACCAGCTAATATCAGCTTGACCCTGTAGTCCCGTATGATAAAAGCCACCCTGCTTCAGCTTGCACAGATGCATCAAAATTGAGTTTGAGAAATCCCATGGAAGGAGGAAGCCATCGCACTCGCTTAGGCATACAAACATTAAAGTTAGATGTCCCACTAGCTTCCGAGCACCATGACTGATCCCAACCTGCAAAGTAAGCGAAAAAAGAGAGGAAGAGGAAAACCAAGCCAATGCCATGCAAGCAACATGAGGAGGAGAATTATTAACATTCTTGAACACCTTTCATTACGAGCGTTCCAAAGAGACCAAGTAACATACGCCAAGCAACTTTAGGTTCATCAGCAACTGCAGAAGAAGCCAATAAGTTCTCTAACTCAGTAAGGCCAGACAGGCAGAGGATAGTTTGTATGCACAAAATTCCAACACTGCTGAGCAAATGAGCAACCAAACAAAATGTGATAGCAGTCCTCAACTTCGGTTAAACAAAGACCACAATAAATCATATCCATAGGAATTATATGCCTCTTAACCAACAAATCCTTACTCGGGATCCGTCCCCATACCACCTTTCACGGGAAAGTTTTGATTCTCATCGGCAAATGTAGCTTCCAAATCCAGTGGAAAGATTTATCAACCTCAGCAGGCACTATATCCTTCATAATTGATAGCATGTCTTTCATAGCTATTCGATTGGCCCGAGTCTGCCAAGCAATAGAATCATCCCAGGCCCCAGAAGGAACAAGCACTTTTTCGATTAAATGTATCAAATCATCAGCAAACATAGGCAGTAGAGCTTCTATATTCCAATCATGATCAGGGGACAACAATTGTTTACCTTCATATCAGTAAAATCCATTTCCATGTTTACATAAGTTGGCCAATATTGTTGGGGAATTGAGGCCACCCAAGGATCTTGCAAGACATGCACACTCTCCCCCGAGCCTAAATTGTAGATAAAATGAAATTGGATCTGTTTTCCATGAGCAGCAATTTTTTCCCAGATGTCAGAACACTTTGCTGGCTTAGTATAAGACTGCCAAATACCATTAAACTTATATTTAGCAGTAACAATTTGAGCCCACAGAGAATTAGGAGAAGGGACCAAATTAGCAGCAAGTTTGGCGCATAGAGCCCGCTTCCTTGTTCTCAAAGTAACCAAACCTAAGCCACCCTGGTGTTTAGGAGCACAAACATGGTCCCATGAAACGAGATGTATACCTCTACCGTCCACTGGATGCCCCCATAGAAAAGCCCGAAGTTCCTTCTCAATTTTTGATAACACATAAATGGGCACATTAATTGAAGATAGACAATGTGTAAACATCGGATAAAGCACAGAATGTAACAAAGTTAGCCTACCAGCAAATGACAATGTTCTCCATTTCCAACTCTCAATCCTGACCAACAAAGACTCCTGAACGTAGCTAAAATCGGAAGAGGTCAGCCTAGTGCCAGCAATGGGAAACACCAAATACCTCCACGACCCTTTCTTTTCAGACATCAGAAAAATAGATCGAATAGTACGCTTCAGCCTTTTGAGTACTGATGGGCTGAAACTAATATTAGATCTCTGAAAGTTGATTGCCTGACCCGAAATACCACAATAAGCATCCAAGATGGCTTTGAGACAAACAATGTCCTTAACCGTAGCTCTAGTAACAGGCAGTATATCATCTGCAAAGAGAATATGTGACAAAACTGGTGCATCCCGCCGAGGTTTAAACCTTATTAATGCTGTTTTTAATGGTGTTGGGCATCAACCTTATTAACACTGTGGAGCAATTGAAAAAGGTTGTTTTATATGTTTAGCTGATTGTTAACACTAACTCTACATAAATTATGTAGAGTTGAAAGCGTACTAAAATACATATAATGCCAGTAACTGGAGATAGCCTCGTAAAGAGCTGTGAGACTGCGGACCAAGTAGTTTGATGGATATACCCTCTAGAATCTAAGTTATATAGTAGTGCATTATCCAAGTGTTATGGTTCATTTAATAGATGTGAAGTTAGACCGGGAATTAGAAATAGGGATGGCAATGCTCGACTATTTAACTTATTTAATTTGTTTCAATTTATTGTAAATCAGATTTGATTATTTATTTAATAAATTAGTTAAATTCGAATCTAAATTTTGATCTATTTAATTAATGATAGATCAGACTTAGGTTGATAAATTTTTATTCCTCCTTGTATCGACTCAATCTATATTTTACTTAAACCAGCCCCGAATTAGAAACTAAAATGCTACATGAACAATTTTATTTCAACGATTGGCTCTGATCTTCATGGGGAGGAAATTTTTTTTTAAAAAAAAAACAATGAAATACTAGTCAATGAGAGATCAATTGCTTATATCACATGCATGAACTATCTAAGCGAGTGCCTTTATTTTTCTTCTTTTATTGATGTTGACCCACGAGATACAAAGCGAATGGAGAAGCATCACATTCAATAGCAACATTTTCTTGGTTCCATCTCCCTGTGACCAACCAAACCTATACAATTAGTAACCTGTACTTCTGGGCCCTCATGTCAGATACCGTACAATTTTGTCTTTATGAGGAGCCCTGTTTTAGATAAAATTCCCCTGAGGGACAACAGAATGCAAAAACGTCCATATCCACGCACGTGACTCCGGTACTCGAGCACGTGCGTCGCCATCTCCGCTCTCGGGGACCAGTCCAAGAACAATCCCATGAACTAAATTCACCGCGATAGATCCACAGATCCCTTCGATCCATCGAAGGGTTGATTAAGGAGAGAGAGAGAACGCGCGCGCGTGGAGAGAGGGATATAAAATGATCCGGTTTCGTGCAATAAGAGCAACAGTTGTAGTCATGGATCGAATCCAAAAAAGCAGGAAAAAGAAGAAAAAAAAAGCCAGAAAATCCAACCCACTTCGATTCTTTAAGATTTCCTATAAGAATCACACCTTTCCCATTTTTTTCAAAAAAATTCTTCTGTGGCGAAGTACAGCATAAGCATCGTGGAAGAGTATAATAACATGGTCTTATGATAACACGTTATTGTCACAGGCTCTGTCCGAATCTTCTGGTCTCTATATCGTTCTTTTATTTTTTTTAATTTTTGTTTGGCAGGTGGAGTGGGGTTGATTAGATTCTGGTCTCTCACTTGTTTTTGGATTCGGTCTTTTCTTTCCAGTTTCGGTAATTGATGGATGTTTCTTTTTCTTTTCACTCTAAAATATCTGATCCTATTTTCTTGTTTCTTTGCTTTGGTTTGACTCCACGCGTGAGTCCATCGGGTTCGTTCGCGAGATTTAATGATGATGGTACTGGGTTCGTCTTTTAATTCGGGTCTCTAGTCTTCCTATCTTTCTTAGGATTATTATTATTATTGTTATTTCTTGTTTTATTTGCGATCTTAGGGCGAGGTCGCGCGGTGCTAGGGTTTGTTCTCCCTCTTTGTTTACTTTACTCTTCGTCGCCCCTTGACCCTCTTTTTGGCCTCCGTCTTTTGTTCTCGGAGCTCCGGAGAGGTCTCTTCGCGTAAATTGCCTTGATTTCTCGCCGTGGGCGTCGATTTCCGGTCGATTTTTTCGCGATTGGAAGGGGTTTTGAGGCCTTTGGCGTGGAAGATTGGATTTTTGTGAGGTCTTTTGATCTTTGAGCTATTCGCTTGGGGTTCGGGCTCTGGATTTTGGGCTGGTGGATGGGAGTGGAAGTGGGGAAGTTTTGATTTGAGAGGGAGAAGAGATAATTGGGTTTGTGGGTTCTCCTCTATCTTCTCTGTGGCCTGCATGAAAGATGTTTCAAGCTCAGAGTTTCTCGAAACAGGGCTGTAGGCTCATTGCAGTGCTGTGCGGGAAGTTCGCCGAGAGGCCACAGGAGGAGGTGAAGCATCGGCCTTTGTATCCTTTCCCCGAGCTTGTGTCGTCCGGGCGCCTGGAGGTCAGTGTTTCTTTATGAATTCGTGATTGGAGTTTCTTAGCAAAATGTTATTTCATTCATAATCTGGGACTAGGTGGGATTAGCTTTGGTTGGTTTTGAGTGATTTTCCTGTTTAAATGCAGGTTCAGACACTTGTTAACCCAACATTAGATAAAATCAGGGATGCGCAGAAGTCATTGGATCCAAATATTTTGTACTTTCAAGGGGAGCAGCTTGAGAATGAAGAAGAAATCGGCTCTCTTGTCTGGGGAACTGTCGATGTGTCGGAACCCCAAATATTTAGCTCCCTTATTGGTCCATCATTACCTACAATAGTGAGCCATTCTACAATTCTGAAATTATTACATTGTTTGGTACTATATTATGTATTTAGTTAAAATCATAGCTTACATGCTGTTCTTTTTATGGTTTTGGTTTGTGGAACTAATTTGAACATAATGTGTATATATTACAAAGTTTGTGCTATAAGTATTGTTGGAGCATGAACTGCATAATTTAAGTCATATTGATTATGTTATTCATTTTTGTGTTATGACATGCATGGTCAATAAATCTATCCAACTTATACCATTACTAGTTTGATTTGGGCCAAGCGTAGGAAGTGGCACTAAGTATGGTTCCACTGTGTTGCAGTTTGGTTGACTGGAACTCCTGAAATATCATTTATTTCTCTTACCTTCTTGGTTTCAAAGTAAGAAAGGTCCTAGAGCTAGCACATTCCTCTGCAATTGTGTAGCTTGCTTTTTAGCTATTCATATCATGTTTCAGACACTTGCATGTTTACCCAGAAATGTAGATTGTCAGGAAGCCATATCTAAAGCATTGATCATCTTCATTATTTCTATTAGTATGATATACATGAGACAATTTTAATATGAAACAAGTATGACTATCATGGTTTGCACTGTGTAGGATACATCATCGGTCACACGTTATTATCTGTACTGAGCTGATGCTTTGTTCAAGTTTTCTACAAATTGATCAGTGGCATTGGCTCTGATTTTTTGTTATGCGGATGTTGAGGTTTATTTCTTATCTTTCTTCTTTAAAAGGAATAACCAGAAACCCAAAATGGAAAGCCTATTAGGTCAGTGACAAGCTGAAAAGTTACCTGGTGTTTTGCGGTGTAACTATTTCGTAGTTGCAAAGAACTCTTGCATTTTTCTTGCCATGCTCCACTTGGAGAACACCTGAAATTCATTTTGTTATGTTTGTCTTTATTTTTGTTGTTATTTTACCTTGGTAAAATACTTGCACATGAAACAGCATAATTGTGTATTAGACATATATCTAGATTGATAGATAGATATTTTCTGATTCCAACATTCATTTTTCAAATTAATGACTTTTATTTCTTCAAGGAAGCATCACAAGGTTCTATGTGAGAAATGACATATTTTATTTCTTGACCTAGTGGATAAGCTTTTGCTAACTGTTGTGGAGTTAAATGGTTCAAGGAGTAAGCCCCTTTTGCTCTGGTAGATGCTGAAATGTTAAACAACCATTTTCATTTGGTATGCATTTGATTTGGTTGTACTCTAAGACTGGACACGGTCAATTTCTTGATCTATGCAGAACACATTTAACCATTGTCCTTGTTGATGTTTTGTATTTCCATAGTCTTTTCTTCTCTTTTTGTTGATAATAAGATTGTAATTTTTTGTTCTACTTATTTTAGTGGTTCAGGTTATCTAAACTCTCTCTTCATTGTCATTTTTGCTCCAAACCCAGCATGGCCACGCATACTGCTTCTAGATATACTGCATATATAATAATTCAATATATGGGCATTTATTATAATTTGTGCAGAATCTTGTTTCCACCTTTTATGTCTGACACCATGAGATGTGGTTGCAGGTTTATCTGGAGGTCCCAAATGGTGAAAAAATTGCACAAGTACTCCATTCTAAGGTAATAGCTGAGAAATACCAATGTGCATTACTTTGTCACTGCATTGTATTGTTTGTCCCTAATGTATTTGAATTGGTGATATTTTAGCATTAAGGACTGAGATCATGAAAGTTTTGTCATTTTAAATACGATGACTTTTTGCTAATAAAACCACTCCCTGCGTTAAGCAGGTATCCACTCTCTAAGAACTTATTATCTGGCCACTGATTGTTGGTGGTCATGAGAGCTACAGCATTACCCTGTTATTGCATGTCGGGGTGTGAATACTGAGGGCAAGGAGATTAGTCTCTTTTCTTAGTTATATGCAATATTATGTATGATGGCACTGTTATTCATCTAAAGCTCTAAAAAATTCACATTTATACTGATTTTGTGGATTCTCATCTTTTTTCCTGGCATTCTGTTGTCTGGTTACTTGTTAAATATTTTGTGGACAATAGTATTTAAGCTGCCTGATATTCACTTTCATGTTCCATTTCCACCTGTGGCTTGAGGCATGTAGATGGGAAAGTGACATCCTTTAACGATTTCAGCCTTGATCTGTATATGTTTGAGTTTCTTTTACATATTTTAATAGATATTCTCTTTTGAGTGTTTCCATGTTCATCTTTACTTGTAGTTCTTAGATTGGAAGAAATATTGATTGGAGGTATTTCTTTGTCAGGGAATTCCATATTTGATATATTGGAAGAATACATTTTCATCTTATGCAGCTTCTCACTTTCGCCAAGCATTGCTATCTGTAGTACAGAGGTATATTTTTGCTTCCCTTGGTGCATGACAGGTGAAATTTACAGCAGCTTCATGATTTTCTGTTTCCTTTGCAGTTCATGCAGCCATACATGGGATGCATTTCAACTTGCACATGCATCTTTTCGGCTATATTGTGTACGAAACAACTATGTTGTGCCCGCTGACAGTCAAAAGTTAGTGGGAAGCCTGGGCCTCATCTACTGGGAGATGCTCCTAAGATTAATATATCTCCGCCGGATAAATTTGTGGGTGAAGAAGAAGAGGAAGAAGAAAGCTCATGTGATACTTTACCTGCTATAAAAATATATGATGACAATGTAGATATAAGATTTCTTGTTTGTGGATTACCATGCACATTGGTAAGCTTGAGCTCTTATTTCTCAACTCTAGTTCTTTTTACATACTGATTTGTGGATTTAATACTAAGTGTGTAACATTTTATCTTCTCCTTTTCCAGGATGCTTGTTTGCTGGGTTCCTTGGAAGATGGCCTTAATGCCCTCCTGAACATTGAAGTAAGTATAATGATGCAATAGTTATTTAGCTGATTAATCTGGTTAAGCTGAAATTCATTACATGATAGATCTTAGTTATTCTTGGACTCCTAGGATGGTACTAATATTCTTCACTATGAAACGCAATACTGAGGCAAGCTACGACTGAATGCCCATGCAGTGGCAGAACCCAGTTTCTATCCATTAACAGTCTTTCCTCTTTCTTGTATGCGGGTTGTCACTTTTATATAAGAGAGGAAATTAATCAACATTAAAATACAAGGTTTCAGGAGAAGAAGGGATGCATATGACAATTCAAACTAAGGGATGACAAATTGGGAGAAATGTAGAGAAGAGACAGTTTTTAAGAATTAATTTTTGTTGTCTGCTAAGTGGCATGTGATTTCGGTCTTTCTTTGTCAGCTTGGTGTTGTTGGTGACTGACAAAAATTCTAGCTAGTTTAGTCTACTGTTTGTGTCAACACACTGCATTAAATTAGTGCAACGAATTATCTCTTAATTTATGCATGGTAATTATCAGAAGGATTCTAATTGAGTTGGATTTATGTAAAAAATAGGACTACAACAATTCAACAGCCTCTTACATTTCGTTGGATGCAACACATGGTTTTTGATGCAATGCAAACATTGTTTTCCTACGTTTGGAGAACCACTTGCAATAAATTAGAGAACAAAATATGATTCAACAAGGAAAGAAACCGAAATGGCTAATTGAATCACAAGAAAATGTACCAAATTTTATTGGAATTAAATAAAGCCAAGCATAAACTTAATTAAATCACAACTTATTCGAATAACAATTCATTAACAAAGCCACTAACAAGGAAACAAACTTCCTAACGAGTCTCAAAATAAACACCAGTCCTAATTCATTGATTAGATAAGTTCAGATTTGTGGAGTGGAGGTTGCAGGTTCTAGGTTAAAGATGGGTTTCACATGGATTTAGATAGGCTTAGAGGGAAGTGGAGAACTTCGGGTTATACCTAATACATCAGTCCAAGCTATTGAGAAGCATCAAAGTTCCTTTCAGCTGCAAGTAACTTCAACTTGCTGCTGTCTGGATCGGTTTTCAACAGCAAATCAGCACCGTAATTGCTTCAACCAATAATTCTCTGTTCTGCACAACAGGGACAGCAAATAGGAAGGCCAATCCAGGCTCAAGTAGAGAAAAGGAGGGCCAATCCAGGCTCAGAATAAGGAGAGGATAACACCCAAATAGGATTGCGAAGAGGTAGATCCAGAATTTTTTTTTCTCCTTCTTTTTGAAGTAGGCACCCTCCTTTTATATCCAACGAAGGCAGTTTTCAGCAGCTGACTTTTCTCCTTGAAATCTCTACAAACTTTTGATTCAAACTCTAGGTTGTTGCTAAGATATCTCCATCAGTTGGTTGTTTAAATCTCTCCTATTTGAATTTCAAGTTCAAACTCCAGGTTGTTGCTAAGATATCTCCATCAATTTGTTGCTTAAATCTCTCCCATTTGAATTTCAAAATTTAGGTAAAGAAGAACTTCTCTCGAATCTAGGTTTTGGTTCAGGTTTAGGAAAGGTTTAGCTTAGGTGTTTCTTAGGTTGTTCTAGTTAACCTCAACTTATCCAATTAAAATATGGGACTGAAATTTATTAAGAGACTTACCATGAAAGCTAGTTGATGCCCGCATCACTTTTGTTCTAATTGGTTTAATGTATATATGGTAGAGTTATTATCTTTCATGACCAATGCATGTTATTAATGTTCTTACTCCCTATACATGGGAACCATGTTTACACAAGGATTTAGGCGCCTTGTGTTGACTGGTGGCTAGCATGGCATGTGCCATGCTGTGTTGAAACAAAATAGTGGGAAAAAAGAGGACCTTTTGGCTTGGTGCTAGTTGTACCTACATATCTCGACTTATATAGGGTGTTATGGCACACATGCATGCACAGTTCTGGCAATAGACTGGCACTTGAAACCTTACTTCAAATACATGGATTCTAAGAAATTTGGCATATCAAGTTCTAATGGAATAAAGATGATTTCTTGTTTCAGTTGCTTGAAAATTGTTTCAGTTGCTCCTCGGTTTCTTCCTTTACATGCTTTAAGAACTGGCAACTTATTGTTTCTCTTAACACTTTCTTGCTGCTGGTTCAGATTCGTGGGAGCAAACTTCATAATCGAGTCAGGTATATTGTGCAAACTAAATTTGCCAGTTTTTTCACCAATCAACCATGCTTGAGTGATCTTTATAATGATGGACTCATTTGGTTCGCATGAAGAATTTTTCCTCGTTGGAATTTTTTCTTGGGCGGTTGATGCTTGGGAGAGTAGATTTTACATGTTTGGTTAGCCATGGGAAAGTGCCCCATTCCAAAGTGGCTCATGTTGGGTTGAGCATCTAATTTCCTAGGAAAGTTATGTAAAATACCTGTTATGCTCTTAATAAAGAGAAAGACCTGATCCCATTTTGTCTAAGAGCCGGCACTTTTGAGAAAAAAAAATTATCCCAATTCCCAACCAGCGGGAATTGGACTTTCCCATGTCCTACTAAGGTTTTTCTTTCCCACTTTTCCGTGGGAATCTTATTCCCATGGCAAAGCTCCTTTCATATTTCTCTCCTTTGAAAACTCCAACCAAACATGAGGCATTTCTCCATTTTCTTGTTAACCATTCTCCCCCCCTCCTCTTCCTGTGAATCAAACGAGTCCTATGTATTGTAGAAGATGATTTATGGCAGTGATTTGAATATATATATATATATTATTATATGTATATGTATTTTTATGGCAGTGTTTGCATTCCATGATGAATCATGGTAACATGAGTTGATGAATTGTATTAAATGCTTGACAGTGCTGCACCGCCTCCTCTTCAAGCCGGGACATTTTCTCATGGAGTTGTGACGATGAGATGTGATCTCACCACTTGTAGTTCGGCTCATATCTCACTCTTAGTGTCTGGTAGTGCGCAAACATGTTTTGATGATCAGGTACAAGCTGTAACTGTTTCTTTGCTCATTGAGTTGTTAAACTTCATGTTTATTGAGCCAATTTTCTTCTAACATGCAGCTGTTGGAAAGCCACATAAAACATGAACTCATTGAGAAGAGTCAGCAAGTTCATGCTCTTCCAAATTGCGAGGAAAGCAAGCCCTCATTGTCTGAACCTCTGAACTCTCTTTCTATAGCTTGTGGGGCTCCAGTTTTTGAAGTTCGGATGAAGGTTCCATCTTGGGCTGCTCAGGTTGCTTTCTTGCTGACCGTACTTCTTACAAATTGACACTTTGTATTCATCTGTAAAAAATATGATGATTTTATAGTAAATTAGATGTGACCTTTACTTGAAAGAAAATTTTATTTCTGTCAAAATTTTACTCTGAACATCAACCTATAAATTTCTACATTTTAACATTAGTCAATACCTGAATCTTCTCAAAAAATGTCAATAGCTGAAGATGAAAGCAAATCTTTTGGTTAAGAATAAATATTCAAATCATGAATGTTTACCATGAATGGATGGTCCTAGTTAGCTGCTTTTCTTTTTATACTGACAAAGGGGCTTGATTATTGCATTTGTGGTGATGATATGATACAGGTCCTGAGACAGCTTGCACCAGAAGTCTCTTATCGTAGCTTGATTACACTTGGCATTGCAAGCGTCCAGGGTATCTCTGTTGCTTCTTTTGAGAATGAAGATGCAGATCGCCTTCTTTCTTATGTACAAAAAGGGGAAAGACTTGAGTTTACAAGATGGATTGCTTTCTAGTGTGCCTACCTGGTCTTCCTCTCTTATAAGAAAAAGGTCCAGACCAATTCCAGAAACAGAACCTATGATCTGTAGCAATACCTTGAGTGAGAATGGAGCAGCTTTCCTGAAAGATGATCAGGATGTGAAGGAAGAGGAAGGATTGGTGAAAGGGACTCTCTTGTCCTCCATGCCTGCTAAGCAGAGGTTGAGGGTTGCTGCAATGAGGCCAATTCCCCACTCTCGGCAGCACAGAGTGCTGCCTTTTTTGAGAGTTCCTGAAACTAATGTGAATGATGTAAGTCAGGCAAAGCCCAACCTGCCAATTGTACCTTCTGTAAAGCATCGTATTGCCGCACCTGCTCCAGCACACAGGAAATCCATGTCAAGTTCTGTCCATGCTCAGCAGATAATTTCTTTAAATCCTCTGCCAATGAAAAACATGGATGTAACAGAAGCCCAATTCAAATTTGCCCCGAAGTACGTTCTCCAATCTTGTTGCTCTGTAAAGGAGCTTGCATATCCCTGCTTAACCTTTGTTTTTTGCTTTGTGTTATAGGAAGAATTCTTAAAGGATGTCATGCAGTTTCTTATCTTTAGGGGGCACAGTCGGCTTGTTCCCCAAGGTGGAATGTCTGAGTTTCCTGATGCCATACTTAATGCAAAGCGCCTCGACCTTTTCAATTTGTATAGAGAGGTTTGCTTTTGTTGTCACATGCATATACAATATGTAATGCTGCTTCATATTGACAGCTTAGTTGGCTTGACTTCGGCGATCATTTATTTCCTTTCTGAAAATCTTAAATAGTAACAATGCATATGCATCACTTGGTACAGGTGGTTTCAAGAGGAGGTTTCTATGTTGGGAATGGCATAAACTGGAAAGGTCAAGTTTTTTCAAAGATGCGCAACCATACGGTTTCCAATAGAATGACCGTGAGTATTTTACTTTCCTATCCGCTTCTTTTGTACATATTGCTGTTAATTGTATGAATCATTCATGATATTGAGTTTGGGTATTTTATATATTATGTATAACAGCTTTCCTCTGAATTGTGTTTTCTCTATAAATGATGTGATTAAAAAATATTATAGAAGCATCGGGTGCCTTTTTTCTCAGCGAAAATGCTTGCAGACTAAGCACACTTAGTGTTATCATTTGTTACAGAAAGTGGTCTTCGTTTACTAATATAATGATCATAGCTGAGATTTATAACTTCTGCCTCTCAAACAATGTTGTGGGCGCTTGAATTTGGTTGACATCCTCAAATTGGAGGCATGCATAACGGAGATTTGTTGCACTCAAGAACTGAGGTCTTGACAACCAATTGTTTCAATTCCAGGGTGTTGGGAATACATTAAAAAGACATTATGAAACTTACCTGTTGGAATATGAACTAGCACATGATGATGTGGATGGAGAGTGCTGCTTGTTGTGTCACAGGTTAGTAGGGATTAATCCTTTTTCCTCTTATGTTCTTTCTATATTCAAAACTAATACTGACATGGGGCATGCTGAGTTATTTACAGTAGTGCTCCCGGTGATTGGGTAAACTGTGGTTTATGCGGTGAATGGGCCCACTTTGGTTGTGATAGACGGCAGGGTCTTGGTGCTTTCAAGGTTCGATCTTTTATCAAGTTTGCTTTAGTGTTTCATATCATACTTCCCAAGTTTTCTCTTAAATTATAACACATTCTCTCTGCACATTTTCTTAGTGTCATTGAATTCTGATCAGATTGCTGCTATGTAACATGGTTCTTTAATTCCGGTATTTCTTGCATTCTGTATGCCAAATTTGAGATTGTAGGATCGATGGGACTTCGTGCATCACACCAGCCCTTTTTATCATATGTGCATTAGGGAAATTATATTTTTGCTTGTGTAGAACAGCACTTGTTTAGCATGGCCTAAATTGAATATTTACCTTAAGATCTATTCATTTTAAACTCTTCTTTTTTGGTTCTTGACTTGTAACTTCAGATTCTCACTGGTTGTGTGGTGTGATGGCAGGACTACGCAAAGACAGATGGGTTGGAATATATTTGCCCTCACTGTAGTTTTCGAATGTCAAGAGAAAATCACAGAAAGTGGCAAATGGGTACTCAATTTCATCCTCCGTTCCACGACACATGTAATCTTTTCTTTACTTTCCCACTCTCTGCATAAGAGCAGAGCCCCCAGTTTGTGAAGGGGTTGTAATTTCTATAATCCTCATGGCTGTTTCATTAATGTTAGTCTAGGCTGATATTTTAGATAGCTCCTGAACAACTACACACAAGTGATAGAAGGAAGTGTTTACCCAGAAATGTTTTGAACTTGATTTTTCTTAATTTTTCTTAACCCTATGCAGTTTCAAAATATCGTGAATGGCCTTTTTGTTTGGTTTTTTCTTTTCTTTTTCTCCTCTACAGTTTATAAGATGTCGCAATTTGTTTGCGACCTTTCTTTCCAGTGGTACCAAGAGATCAATGTGTTGGTAAGCAAAGAGCATGCTATGCAAGTCATGAAAATGTTATGGGAGGCCTCTGAAAGTGTTAATATAGTGTTGGTAACGTTTATAATGGTCGTTTTTTTGAACCATGTTTCAACTTGATGCGTCCTCATGACATGGTGAGAATATCGTACTTTACATAAGCTATGAGTTGTAACCACGCATCTCTATCAGGTGATTAGGTTATTTACTACCTACTTACGTTTAGTACCAAAAGACGTGTTAATGTGGAAAATATGAGGATGAGTCGCAAGAGCGGTGAAAAATGTCAGGTAAACGAAAGATTCGATGCAATCGTATATAAAGAAATAAAATTATAAATAAATTAATTTATCCTACTTTCTCATAGTTTTTTTTTTTCATTTCTTCCAATGTTCTAATTCTTAACTGCTAATCAAGAATCCTCACACCAATTAATCCCTCTACCTCATAAATAAGGCTGCAAATGGGTCAGGTTGACTCGTGACCTGACGTGATCCATAACCACGGAGATCCAATCTGAATGGTTGAAGATGATCTAGAAATTTGGATTGGGTTTTAAAATTGGATCCATTCTGGATTTACTGAATTTTGATCCGATCTGATTCTCATTTGAATTTTTGGATTTATATAAATTTTATACTCAATGATTCGATTTGATCCGAACCTATTATATGATCCAAATTTATTATATGCTAACATGGTTTAAGTACAAATTGCAGTGGACTGTCCATCTACACAATATTATCTTCTTCTCTTTTCATCTGATAATTGAGTGGCATCCATTGATTCAAGCTAATAGAGTTTCAACAAATATTAACTTCTTTCTTTTCATCTCTATAAGAATTTTTGCATTAAATCTATACAACCTTTCTAACTCAAAAAATTTAGAGAATTAATAAGAAATAGATATTTACTTCTAGTTGTATCCCACGATTGACTTCCATATGTATATGAGGTTCATCTTAGCAATTTTTTAGGATATAATTGTCACGTATTGATGACCATTCTGAAAATCATTATGTCGTCAGTGTCATTAGATGGTAAATTTATAAGATCAATTTTAATTCCAATTATGGGAATCAATTGAATAGCTATAGATAATGTCTATTGGTTAATTTGACCCACGATCCAATTCAAACACAATTTAGATTTGGATCGGATCCATATTTCATAAATTATAGTCGGATTATATATAGACTCGATCCGATCCGAATGATCTATTGAATCAAAAAATTTGATTATGAATCCAATCCAATCTTCTATTGAATTAGATATAAATTTAATATTAAAATTTAATTAAAAATTAAATTCGATCGAAATCATTTATGATTCAACCTGATCCAATTCATTTACATTCTTGCTCATAAAGTATCCTACTTTTATCACCTTGTACCTACCTTCGTCACCTTGTTCGGAAATCGTGAAGAATTGACCCACTTCTTTTGAGGAGCCTTAACATTTCAAGCGCAATCTCGTCGATTTGTCCGATGGGAAATGGTTGTTGAACACTCCAAAGTTTGAAAATTCCAACTTGCAAGAGGCGAACGGGTCCACCTCACAATAATTAAATTACAGGGACCGTGATGGCCGCATGCTTCCACATCAACGTCTTCTTGGTCATGCATGATGGTAGCACAAAAAGATCCACCGAATCATCGAATAAAAAATTAATCAATTGACCAGCGAGCGCCAGCCACAAGAAGATTCCACCTTCAATGAACTTGGTCTCTTTTTACCAAAAAAAAAAACTTGTCTCTTTCCATTTGCATCCACGGTGTACAAAGTTGCATGACAAAACAAAGTTGATACCTTTCGCCGACAGCGGGGTTTGTTTGTCCAACTTAAAACAATTTGGATTCCTTCTCATCTACATCCGGATTCCTTCTCATCTACATCCGGACTCCATACCAAGTGAAGCTGGAAACATATTTCTTTTTTAAATTTTTTGCATCTAAAAATGCATCATTAGTCGACCGTAGGGTCTTTAAAAAATCTCATGTCGCAATCTACCAAATATAACAAGTATATAACTCGCATGAAGCAAAAAGGCTTCTTGAATTAAGAATTAGTTTGTAATTCCTTTTATTAATTAACTGTTATTTAAAATTTTTGGGAATGGTCAATAACTCAGCATCATTGCAACCATGTATGGTTACTGGTACAATATCATTTGGTATTGCTTGTAATTATGCAGAAATGTTCAAGAAGAAAAAAAGCCATGGATTTGGTAATCTTGCGCTCTTGTCAACAGCCACACATTGGTATTTAGGTATGCTTTGATCGAGAGAAAAAGATAAATTATGATAAAAAATGATTTTTTTTTTAAAAAAAAGGATGAATCCAACCATATCTATATCTATGTACATACCAAGAATTTAAAGAAATAGATCTTCAATTTTTTTTAAAAAAATCTCATTTAAGTTAAATAATTTTTAAACAGATTCACAGACAAAGGCATTCATAAATTTGAGAGGAAGTGGAGAAAATAACACAGCTTTTCTCCAAACCAACACAACAAATACAACATAGGAAACTAATAACAAATTTCTTGTAAATATATCTAAAAGATAATTTGATTTTTGAAAATTTACATGCTGAAAAGAACATCTAAAGCTACAAAAGAAAATTCAAAAAGAAATGTTCAATGAGAAAATTATAAGGTTGGCCAGGTCTATCAAGAACATAGGATGAAATCATCCTAAGAAGTCTCGTTTTCTAGGATGAAATTATTAAGTGAATTTATTTATCCTGGATGTTATAATTTCTCCATTCAATGGTAGTTGTAGAACCTGAGGACAGAAACTGCGAACAACCGAGCAACCTTCATTAAAAAGAATTTAGTAGTCGCAGTTCTTAGCTGGATGACAAACTTGGTCTGAAATAATACAGACAGGTTGTAACTGGTCAACCATTTCATCTTGACTCAAGCCTCTTATTCCAACGGACACGCCAAAGGCCTCTTCCCATATCCATGCTTCTTAGAAAAAATATCAAATGAATTAGCTCGGCACGCCCAACCAACCGCTACATGGAAAATTGGATCCAAACTAATCCATTTAATAACCTCAGCTTGGCTAAGCGTACAGATTTTGGGCCAAAATCCTCGAAGCCAAAGATTCTTTTTTCCTTCTTATTATTTGCTTGTTGGAAAAAAAAAAAATAGCAATCTTAGATCTTGTTAGAATTTGGATGTTATCTAAAAAAATTAACAAACTTTTATTTATCTTATTATAGAAAAGGTATAAATGATTTATTGAAGATCATAAAAATAAATTTAAAAAAAACTAACAAATCCAAAAATATATGCAGCATTGTCTTAAAATGTACTCCGATTTTTTGTGTAGAAAAATTTAAAAAAACTATCTCAAAATATAATTAGAATCCTCCATCTGCGAGTATAATCGTGCAAGAAATTGACTGAGATTCTTTGGGCATCCAGCAAAACAAACATGGTAGGAGAGATGAAAACATCAAAACAAAACATAAAAAAAGATAGAGAGGTGGAAAATTTTTGAAGAAAATATTTATTTTTAGAGCATATGGATTAATAGCCCAACATTCATCCATTAAAGCCTCAATTAGAATTTCAAT
>KE504635.1:2290582-2301452 GCA_000441515.1 Elaeis oleifera | reverse complement strand
CTCGGAGAGATGCCATCTGCTGAGAACTTCGGCTGAGGATATTTTATACCCAACATCATCCATCCTTCCTCTCATTCTTCCTATGCCAAATAGAGAAAAAATTATTTTCATCCATTCTTTTATGTTCCATCAAATTTATAAGAGGATGTAGGATAGATGAAAATTCATCCATCCTTTCTCCATCCATTTTTCTCCTCCATCCATCTTTCTTTCAATCCATCCTTCATACCAAACAGGGGTAAGAGTTCACCCACGGTATGAATATAAATTTGCAACCTAGGCTAAGCCGGACCTGGGTCTAAAAAATTCATGTTGACCATTGAGCAAAACCCAACCTGGCTCGGTCCATAAATAGGTCGATTCGGGACCTACAAATCCATAGGTTTGAACTGTGGATACAGTTCAGTGCTGGTTGGATTGGGATGGAAGGGATCCCAACTTCCACCCCTAGGCTGGCTTCGAAGCAATGTCTATGAAGCACGTGATGTTCATGCATTGTGAGGTACAATGATCAAGCAATCAGTGTGGACGGGTCCAGCAACGCAACCGGCCGCCCACGGGCTAATGCAATTTTCAGGCGTTCAGTGTTTAGCACATGTGCTATTCAAGAAGGGGCACTTGATGAATAGCTACGATATCACCGATTAGTAATTACTGGGAGTAAGTATGCACATGAGCTATGTAAAAGGATTTACAGGTGATGGTAATAACAATGAATATACCGTCTCCACTGGTTTTAGTAATATTCATCCTCAGAGAGTGAATGTGGAGAGATGCATTCAGTAGGCAGTGTTTGGTTGTAGAATAGGTGGAGGGAGGGATATTGTTTGCAGCATTAAAGGAATAAGCCTATTTCAAGAATAGACATTTTTTGGTATTTGGTTTGAGGAATAAGCGCAGGGAATGGATGAAGAGAATAAATTGTATTTAATCCATATAGAACTTCATTAAAGTTTAAAATTTATTGCAAAGATCAAATTGCCCTCTCACTTTTGAAAGTGTGTATAGAGTGGATATGGGACAGAATGATACCTGAAGAGATTAGGGACAAGTCTCTTAAGCAATATGTCTATTCCACTATTTTTGTGGAATAGACTTATATAATGGGAGGGATATCCCCGCCATTTATAATTCCCCTACTTATTCTGCAACCAAATGATAGAGCATCTACTACAACGAAGTGAGAATGAAGCTCTTTTGAATTTCCCTTACCTTAGGCAGTGCTTGGTTCAAGAATAAAGCTGGAACAAGGCTTAGAATAAAAGTTATGTTGCGAAACAGCTTACAGAAAACAAATATTAACAAGGTGCACTTATGTTGATCGAATTTGTATATACTAAGCATAATTATTCTAAGATAAAGCTATCATAAGCTATTCATGGCAAAGTATCCTCATTTTCTCATGCCTTCTTCTTTATTCCCATAAACAAAACTCGCTCGACCAAAAATTAACCCAAAATTATAGGCAAACAAAACTATTCTTGCATAACTATTTCAGTAAACATAACTATTCTTCTTGTTCCTTCTCGATCCAGACCTCAGCCCCAGCCCAGTAGATCATTTTGGCCAAGGGGTGACTTTTGTCACAGGGATGGTACGGCTAGAACCTTCAAAGGGGAAGTTATAGCTTCAAGGTGATTTATGGAGAACAAATTATTAAAGATCTGCAGATACAGAATTGAGCGCACTTGTCCGTTCTAAATGCTTAATACGTTCATTCCCTTCCCATTACTTAAACAGTTGTTCTCAGACATGGAACTGAGAGAATCCAATACAGCCTATATGCGAAAATTGTCCTGATGAATGCATGCAACAAAATAGGATTTAGATGCATGATGAAGTTGATGTCCTGAACTATCAATCTGAGGTTGGTCGCTTAGATACCATGGTTTGCTTCTCCAACATATTTGTCCACCATAGCAACCACACTTCCAGACAAAGTCATTCAAAACATTGGTCCTGATGTCACCTTAATACACCTTTTCAGCCTGCAAAACTGTAATAGGATGTCCTAATAAAGGCTTCGAACCTGAGTTTGGATCATGTAACAGGCAAAATCGAAGCTCCATTAAACAAAAGAGGTAACAGGAATGAAGCAACACAATTCAATCAATCAAGTCCAACAGTTAAAAATCTATAATAGATCACATTCATCTCCAACCTCTCCTGAATGAAGCCTCTGGCCAGAAATATGCCATGTCATCAGCGACAAGGAAGCCTATCACTGAGTACATTATTCAACAATAAGAACAAATAGACAAGGGAACAACTTTTATGACTGACAAAATTGCTGTTGAGGGCTTAAGGCTCTACTGGCAAAAGCAAAACTCCTGTTTTAATTACTTCGTTACAATTGAATATAGAGCTTGGACTAATCAATCAGATCACAAAATCCCTGTTTTCAGCCCCAATCGTTTTGCATCTCTGGCCTTGAACAATGATTCTAGTCAAAGGGATGTAGCCTGGAAAAGGGGGCAAAAAATAATAAAAACAGCATATTAGACTATATTTATTTAAAATAGTTGTCACATCATGTTCTTTGATAGGAGCATATGACATGCTGATACGGGAAAGGAAACAGCAGATCTATGCTCTGAAAATAACAAAATCAAGTGGTACAACATTACTGAAAGAAGAGTTGTTCTAGCAGCTGAAGAGAAGCAGCATCAGTCATCTCAAGTCATTGATTGGCATCATGCAAAATGATGTATTTTGATCACTAAATTTAGATGAGAAAATTAAGAGTCTATTGGTGCCAACGAGAGCACCTGTTTGAAAGCTACAAACTTTGCTAATACTGAGGTGGACAGATCTCTTTTAAGACAGTTAGACAGTATGGCAGGCCAAATACTTTTCAGGATGAAAGGCTGGGTTCAGACAACAGAGTTAAAAGAATCCATAGTGATGACCTAATGGAAAGAAGGAACGACAAGGAAATGTCTTCTCTGAGGACAGAAGGACAAAACCTGCAGCCCATTGTTTATACATTGGCTTCATCTTTTTGGGTTTCATCTCGACTGAGATATCAGTTTGCACCAGTATCAAGCATTCATAGATACACTGTATCTAAAATACTGGTTCTAACATCTTTGTAATATAAACTGACGTACCATGAATCATCAGCCAACAGGATACCAAGATATAAAGTGAGTTTTTTTGGTGAACAAGTATCAAAGACAAAAACAATCATCAATCTCCTTTTTACTACATCAGTCAATTCTTCAATACCTCAGAAATTATATGCTGGCCAAAACAATGCAATATCACAGCCTAGTCAAAACCCTTCTGCCTTGCAGCTCAGCAGAGGTGAACTGATATTTTAATTCGTCTCAATATGCCACTCAGTGAGACATTGAAATATAAGAAATTAGAAACCCTGCCTAGAATGTTGAAATTTATTGGATCATACCACTTATGGCATCGGCTTGTTAGCAGCATCATAATCAAGAAATAGCAATAATATATAAATAAGATTTCATCATACCCCCTAAAACCTAACTGGGAATTTCGGACCTGAAAATGGGATAAAAAATCAACAATTACATGAACTACAATAAACCATCTACAAAATAAAGTAGCTAAGTAGAACCTTCATATAGATACCTTTTGCCCGATGAATCCAAAACCTTCTGGTGGCCAAACCTGAAATCATTAAAAGAATTTTAAAGAATAGTACCCTCAACTGTGAATTATCACGAAAGCTTCTGAAAAGAGGCCATGTGATGAATGGATTCATGTACTAATAACAATCAATTTCAAAATAAAATTA
Source organism: Elaeis oleifera (assembly GCA_000441515.1). Lineage (NCBI taxonomy): Eukaryota > Viridiplantae > Streptophyta > Magnoliopsida > Arecales > Arecaceae > Elaeis > Elaeis oleifera. The sequence continues at coordinate 2,297,683 of KE504635.1, read as the reverse complement.
GTGTTCATGGTGCTTACCATCAAATACTCTCATATTTTTATTGAAATCATGTACCGTAGTCCATGCTCAAAGTAACAAAAATGTAATTGATACGATGAATATTTGGAGATAAAATATGCATATATAAATTCATGACTTCATAAGCAGTTTTCAGGACAATAAAGCTTAAACCTAAGAACAAATTCCTATTTTTCTTCGAAAAAGGATAAAGATAGGGTTGAATCCACCTAAAATGGCTAACTCAGTAATAACTCTGCAATCAGAAGGCAACAATGAGTTAGCAGGAGAGATGATTATAAAATCTCATGCCCAAGGTGGGTGAGTACACTCTCCTGGGGTCAGATGTGTACAATTCTATTAGAATGTTCTAACTGAAGAGGTTGCTTAAGCTCAATTGAATGGATAAAGATAAGTACTAGAGAGGATTGAAGAATGTGAAGGATTTGAGTATTTTCAGAACCAACTTGATTCAAATGTTCATCGATATAGGTGATGTTAAATATCAATACCATTCAGTTAGGGAAATTATGCATTACTTTAAATATCCAAGCTACTATATCAACTGCACTTTTGGCTAAGGTTTTTATTGATTGTTAAATTAAACAAATGAGATGTTAGCATAACTGTAAATCTGTTTGGTTATAATGATGAGGAAACATGCTCTGTTCTCCTCCTACTACAGAGGATTTCTTAACCATAACCATCTAGCTTTCTCCCAACCATTGGGGTTAGATTCAAGGATCCCTGTTTGCGCCAACTCTGATATTATATGAAGCATTTCGATAGGTTTCTTGTAAATCCATCCATGTCACTTTCAGGCCTTCCCTCATTTTCCTACATCCTTCAACAGAAATTACAACATGAGAGCATTCACGGATATTAAAGCACATCCACAAATTTTTTGATGACCACCTACCTTTGTTCCATTGATTTCTTTTGAAGTTGATGGTGGCCAAGGTTTCAAACCCAAAGATCTCAACGATCTCAGTGGGTGACCCATACCAAGATGGCCAGCCAAAAAGGAAAACCAAGAAATTTGGGATGTCTTAGGAACGTATATATTGAAATCTCAGCAAATAAAGTATATCTGAAATAAATTATTATATTAAAGCATTAATTCAAATATGTAATAATTAAAACATTAAGTTAAATGGTAAAAATTGATTGGGAAATATCAGCTGCTTGACATTGTATCAGCCAATAATATCTCACTTTATATCAGCTAAGATAATGATGGCCAAGATATCAATAATATCGTCTCCATGAGTGGAAGAGACCGATCCCAACCAATATATCTTGGCCAAGTTGAAAAACTTTTGATGGTTACATTGGAAATACACTTTTTAACAAACTATTATTATATAGTGCTCTAGAAAGAACAGCTTACCAGCTAAACTACAACCTTGGAATTTTTTCAACTACAACAGCATGCAAGTCTAGAAGTATGGTTTGTCAATAACCACTTCATCTACCCTGTTTATTGAAGGAAATTCCTTTTCCCATGTCTTTGTTCATCCATACACCGGATCAAACGTAAAAATGGATACACTAAAGACCATTGGTCATTGACATTGACTTACACTACATATCTTACATATCTATCTACTTTCCAATAATATGCACTAGGTAAATTCTATTGATACATTCTACAAGCCCTCACTCCGTGAAGTTTCAACGTACAACCCACTTGTGTTCTCACCTCATCATTTAGACATGTAACATGTAATTAAGTATTATAAATATCAACAACAATGTCATCTATCATAAGTTTATAGGTCATTCATGCATCAAAACAAGGAACCATAGGTCTCACCAAAAATCGTATGGGATTTTGACACAATGACCCTTTGATCTGTCTAAAATTCCAACTTAGTCCCATTTTTTTATGAATATACATCGAATAGTGAAGGATCAGTTTAGTGGACAGATAAACCCTACCATCCCTTAATCTTAATTTGCTAAATCTCACAATATACGGTAGAGGATTTTCAATCTGTCTATGAAACTATGACCCATCTACCTCTACACAGCTCATCCTTCACCTCCCTCCTCCATGCAGGTGTCCATCTGCCACATCCCCCATGCTGGCTGCCAGTCTTATCACAAGAACAAGACATCTCTGTCTTAATCCTTCCTCATTCCTTTCCTCTTTTCCCACTCTCAAACTTTGTTTCTTCTATGCCCTAACCACTGCCTATCTCTTCCACCTCCCCATCTCTTTCTTTTCTCTTTTAAAATCTTTAAATATTAATTTTGGATAGCATGGTTTTTTCATGAAGTAGACTTGAGATATTGTTCTATGAAACCAGATTATAAATTTACTCATCATTCTTCTATCCATGCTTATCTTGTACAGTTAGCACTTGTTCACATTGGTAGATGCCCTTGTTTATCCTTGTATATTTAGTCCCTGAGAGTGAAGATACAGCTTAAAATCAGTTCTTGACTGGAATAGGTTTGCACCTTGTTTAGGGAGGAAAAACACACACACCTGCGCATGCAAAGCCATTTTATCATTTGGACACAGATTATGTCTGGTCCACCGCATAATAGTCATAATAACAGAGAAGGCAAAAGCTTCAGATTAATGATGTAAGGTGTTTCTATTAAATTCAGCTGGCTGATTGCCAAAGTTCAAAAACATACATAATATGCTGGTTTTATTAAACCTATCTGAGTGCCAATCATGCACCTAAGCTTCAGGTGTTATGAGTCTGGTTGATCTCTGTCTGTCAGAAAGTGAAGTAGAAAAAAATTCAATACTTGCAACTGCAACAATAGGGGGCTTGGAATTTGATTCTGTCTTGCTTCATGTGGCAGTATATGAACTTTTAGAGAAAGGGACCCATGGATTTACATAAAATGTTCTGACTGTATTGGACTTCTAGATCATAGGGTAACACCATAAGTGTAGGCTTTTAATAGTGATTTTTATTTGAGAAATAGTTTTATAAGTAAGTGGTTCATTGAATATTTTCCTTCATGCGAATTACACGATCTATTGAAAACTTTGATCAATGCGAAGCACTTAGAATTATGAAATGCCTCCTCATTTTCCAGCATCCAAATTTCAGTGAGGAACGGAAATGGTGGGGCAAGTGGAAAGACATTTGGGGTGGACAGATTGTGAATTATGTATCAGGTTGAGTTTGTAAAAACCCCTTCAAAGGAATAGAAGAAAAAAGTGAAAGAATTGAAGCAAGAGAGGGACTGAGACAAAGATGAAGCTCTTGTTATGATGGCGTCTGCTAGTGAAGTTTCACTTTACACTCTTGGAGCAATGGAAGACACAATGTGATAGAGATCACTTTAAGTCGAAGGAGGAAGGTAATGGGGCAGGTGGAAAAGGGGAAGGAGGGAGCAGGTTGAGTAACAGATTCTTGCCTTGATTGAGACATGCAGAGAAAACTAGGCAACTTGATTCGTTAAAATCCCCTTGAGGATATTTTAGGTATTTAACTATTAACATTAACAGAGTTCTAATTTAAATAAGTGTTCGGGACTTACGTATCCTCTAAACCAAGCTTTTAGAGATGATTTTATTTTCCTGAACTTACTTTCGTTAAAAAGAAAGGAACTAAGTTGGCATTCAGTACAAAATAAGGGATCAGCATGCCACCATCCCAAATAATATTTCACACTCATCATTCACTACTTAATGCATTTGATGGTTTCAATATCATCCTCTTGTATACCCTTAATGTTTGCCATATTCCCCAGACCAATTACAATCTTCTCTTCGTATTTATACAAATTGCCAGCAAGAAAATTAACTAGTGACTCCCCTTTTTATGACAAAACCAATTATCTCCAAACAACCATTTTCAGTCACCTTGATATTTGCTACAGTACCCTCAAGCCTCTAGGCCTCCCCTATAACTTCAAATTGTGGCTCATAAACTATTAATTACCCACTCTTGAACTCACATTTTCACCCATCCACCACTCTGTCCACATGCTCCATAAATAACTAATGGTTTTGCTTGTAAAGTTCCTTCACTTCAGAAATATAAACAAGTGGTCTATGCATCCTTAAAACTTCCTTCTGGAATCTTAACAAAATTTTCTTCATTTTTCTCTTCCCAACAATATTTCAAAATGTACAATATCTATATAGAGTTTTTAGCTTTAACTACTTGCAAAAACACAATAAGGCATAACAATCTAGGGATAAGCAAAAACTAGTGTTAGTGAAGCAACAAAGTAAGCCAACAAAATCAAAATAATAAATACAAATCTAAACCCTAAGGACCAAATGTAGCTACACTATCAAACACAAAAGGAAACCACAAAATTTATAACAATATCATGATCAAGAGAATAAAAATCACAGATCAAATGAAACCCTTACCCTATAAAAAACTCTCCCTTGGATGAGCCCATATGGCACCGGCCCAAAATGCCTCGAGTCCCTGGAATCATATATGTTATCTCCCTGCACCCAAACATGCCCGTTGGGCACCTAGAAAACCCACAAAAAAATTCCATAAAAATCAGAACTTTCCACCGAAACACACTCAGTTAGATTAACCACAACCACCAATAGATTACTCAATCGATCGATCCATCAAGACATACCACCACCGTCTTGGATGCATCGCCCTTGTGTGGGTCCACGAGGTAGGCGACCGCGTCGCCCTCGAGCCCCAGCACCCGCTTGGTGATGGCCCTCCGTGGGTTCTCCGGCGACCGGAAGAGCACCACGTCCCCGACAGCGACGGTGCCCCTCCGAGCGGTTACCCGATCCACAGCGATGATGTCCCCCGTGAGGTTCATCGTGGGAGCATGCTCGGTCCTCTCACCTACAAAACAGTGTGGAAGAGTCAACACATCGACTACCCAACTGTGTGGAAGACGAGGAAGAAAGAGAGGGTAGGGTGCGTACCTGTATGAGGCTAACGACGTAGGAGTTGATGACGTGGGCGAAGCAGACGGCCTTGATGACGAGGAGTGTGCGATCGACGGCCTCGGCAGAGATGTCCCGCCAGGGTACCGAACCAAAACGTCGGGCGGCGCTGGCGAGCCAGACGGCGGCGCGGCTCCCCACCGCCATCACGCCTCGCGGTCACGGGTGGACTGAGACACGGTTGGGATTTGCCTTATAACCTGCCAGACATCCAAATTTAGACCAAGGGGACATGATAGACGGTATCTTTGTATGTAGAAATGGTATCTTTGTATGTAGAAATGTAACCATATCCAACATCTCTTACGAATCTCCTACGAATATATAACAAGAACTCTATTTACGTCACAGGTTCGTGCAATAATAAGAAATGGAAATACGAAGAAAAGGAGCAGTGACGGTGGGAAAAGTGATATTAGTTGACACCAATGAAGGGACTCTGTCATGTTCCCAAGTACAAACATCGGGCCCTCCTCACCGCCTCAGTCAACCAGACCAAGCCGCCGGTGCAGGTAGGGATGGCAACAGATAGGGTACCCCCAAATTTTGCCCTACCCATATCCAAATCCGTTTAAAATCTAACTACCTGAATTTAATTTGTAGCCAAAGAAGAATCCTTTGGATCAAAATTTCAAGAACCCTACAATATATCATGCTTCTACCAAGATTAAGCGACCGACTCACACCGCCACAACTCCCATAAAATCCCATATGCTCGAGTAAGAACCCTGGAACCTAAGAAACCCCTCCCTCCGATCTCCCTCAGGTGCTCTCCTTTCCCACAGATCTAAAGAAGCGAAAAAAAAAAAATCAATCTACGTGGGAAAAGTCTTACCTTTCAATTTTTCCCGGTTTTTCCTGGGTTTTCCTTGATTTTTCCTTTGTGTTTCCCCGGTTTTGCCTTCGTTTTTTCCGTCCCCAGGAGTCTCAATCGGTGGAAGGCTGGAGCCTTTCGATCAAAAATCCCCCAAATCACCCGGGAACCTAAGAAACCCTCCCATCTCCCTCAAGTGCTCTCCTTACCCACGGATCTCCGAAGAAAGAGAATGAAATGAAAAAAAAAAGGAAAGAAAAAAATTGATCAATCCATGTGGAAAGGTCTTACCTTTTGATTTTTTCCGCTTTCCTTTTTTTCCTTGATATTTCCTTTGTTTTCCCTCTGTTTTTTCCCTCCTCAAGAGTCTCAATCGGGTGGGAAGCTTGGAGCGGCCGAGGAAGAAGCTCAGACGTTGGCTATTGCTTTATATTGGTGTTCCCATACAAGTGGGTTCGCCCAGTGGATACCCGAGGGATAAATCCCAAATCCATCCTAAATTCAAATGGGTTTTAGTTTTAAATCTCAGATCCCATTACGGCATACCAAATGGATCTTATTAGAATTTGGGATGGATCCGACAATCAGAAAAATTCGTCCGACTCCCATCCTGGATGCAGGAGAGACCCAGGGACCCACAAATCCATGCTCACAGGAGGTTACACCATCTAAACCCGCGCTTCACTGCATATACACCTATTACTAGGGATGGCAATCCGGTTGATTGGATAAGATTCGAATCGGATCATATACGAATGGGGTTAAAATTTATTTTGCACACTTGATCTATTTATCAAGCAAATCAAAAATCTAGATATGAACTTTGTTTGTTTATTAAAGGATAATCCGATCTGACTTATATAAACTGTATATTATTAGATTGAATTAAGTAGATTAAACAGATTAGATAAACTTTTAACAGGTTAAATATATTTAAATAGATAAACAGGTTAAGCAAGTTCTATAAATAAAATTAAAAATGAATTAAGTAGGTTCTAAATGGGTTCCATGAATCTCAAACAGCTTAAAACAGGTCTGTTGCGGCCAATCCCCTCGTCGCCTGATTGCCGGGAACGAGCGCCTGCAAGGGAAGTCCGCTCAGACTGGAGGGGGTCTCCGGCGGGGACCCTCCGACGGTCAAGTCAGAGAGGAGACTAGGCAACAGAAAAGAGGAAAACCAGAGAGCTCAGCGATTGGAGAGAGCTTTCGAGGGCTCGAGAGGGCTTCAGAGAGCTTACCAGAGCTGTTGCCTTATCACTTTTATAGTGGGAGGTGGTATGGTCCCGCCGTCCGTGATGTTGACAACTGTAAAGCCGTCAAATCATCCTGGGCTGTCACTTCGCTGGGGGTTGCCATATTGTCAACGGGTTGACAGGTCCTT
>KE504635.1:2254344-2279944 GCA_000441515.1 Elaeis oleifera | reverse complement strand
CAAATCGCCCTGGGCTGTCACTTCACCGGGGGTTGCCATGTTGTCAACTGGTTGACAAGTCCTAGGAATTAATTGGTGTCCTTGGTTGGACAATTCTCCAGATCTCTGGCAGGCAAGACCCCTGGCGATCGTACGGCGTGTCCTTGATAGGACTGCAGCTCATGCCGGTCGTTCGGCAGTCGTGGAGGGTTGGCCGACTGTGTGTCGGGACTTGGCCGTCAGGTAGTGACTTCAGAGTGTGGCCGGCGTCTGGGGGGTCCGTAGAAGTCGGGTGTCGGCCGCTCGCTCCGATGGGGAGTCGGTGTTATCCCACCCGGCATGGAGTTGGCTTTCGGGCAGTCGGAGTCGGTGTCGGCCAGTCCGGCCGACACACCTAGACCGGCCATTACCGACAGTCGCTGTCGGCATCGCCCGTTGTCAGTCGGGCGGAGTCGGTCGGTTGGTCCATCTCGGGGATGGACCTGTGTCGGGATCCATAGAGGAGTTGGCGCCGGTCGGGATCGGAGAGCCGGTATTGGTAAGTCGGTGTCGGGATCCGTTGGTGAGTCGGCAACATGATCAGTTGGCGTCAGGGTCAGTCGGCATATCCCAACAAGGTCGATTCACGACCTCATTTAATTACTGAACGGAACGAAATGTTTAATTGGTTAAAGGTTAAACTTGAACCCAATTTATTAAAATAGGTCTAATGAGGTTGAGTAATCTATGACTCGAACTTATTTATATCAAACTCATGCCTACTTAAAGCAAGCTAGGTTGACAGTCCAGTCATAAATTGCCACTCCTGACCATTATAAGAAACTACCAAGCCCCAAATGTCAACCCAGCAAAGACTTTTAGTGAACCCTTGAAAGAATTAGGGTTCTTAGATGGGAGCATTGGATTGCTTAAAATAGAATGGAGTTGCATTGGAAACTTTAAAACTTCATACTTCAATTTAGGGCTGTTTTGTTGCCCAAAAATAGCCACTTAAAAGCTCTCCGTTGAAGTGGCTAGTTGAGCTATGGGGGAAAATAGATTGGATAATGTTGGGATAAATCGTCCGACTCTCGTAAACCGATTGATCTCCAATGCAGATCGATCGACATCCGATTCTGACCCCACAAATAAACATGATCCTGAAAGCGACTATCGATCGAACATCGATCAAGCAGGCCGACACTATTCTCAATCAACTACCGACTTCGACTCAACAATAGCCGATCGATCGGACATACAACTTTGAATCTACATCGACTGAATATGCGGTTCTAACTCTTCATCGATCAATTGAGCGAACTGCACTGACCTATTGCCGACTGATCGACTAATGATTCGACTACTACCGATCGGCAACAGACGACTTAAACCATCAGCATAACAGAACTACTTTCCGACGATCGCTCATGGATTTTACCGACATATGGTCGGTTCTACCGACATATGGTCCGCTAATCTGCTCAATATACCATAACCATCACGAATGGTTACCGGTGCATATCACGGCGCGATCAATGAGAATTAACAATTCACTATTCGATTATGGTCCGATGATTTAGCGCCATATAACACGGGACCACATCCGACGGTTACGAAAATCTCATCTATAAAAGGGGGGTAAGAGAAATAGGGCGGTAAGCCAACTTTGGGCCAAAACTCTGCTACTACTTACATTCAACTCCTGTTCACCAATTTCTCTATCTGACTTAGGCATTGGAGGATCCCATCGGACACAAATTCGGTCTGTGCGGACGCTATTTTGCAAGTGTTCGTTCCCGACGACAGGCGACGGGAGTTGACCGCAACAGAGTGGCATGCCAGGTAGGAGAGAAGACAACTCGCAATGATAAAAATCAGAGCTTAACAGTCAACAGCAATCGAATCGATGAGGCACTCTTTCCGTCAGGAAGAGGCTCCTCCCCTGCCTCCAGTAGTAGAGCTCAGTTCTCCACGACCCGTGGTTACCACGAACGTGCAGTTTGCTACAATCGTGCAGCAAATGAACATTCTTACGGAGGCGGTCAGAAGCCTCCAGCAGCAGCAGACCCAGCCACCACAGCTGCCGACAAAGCAATCGATGGCGCATTCGGTGCCATCCAGGTATAGCCATCATCATCCACGACAATCTCCATCTCTTCCTTAAGAGCGGTCGTCTCGGCTCTCTCATCGGGATGAGCAATGGCACTCACGGCGCTCTCGACGTGCCATCCACTATTCACAGTGCCTCTCTTCTTCTTAGTTGGATCGAGCAAGGAAGAAAAATGACCGCGAACACTGTCTACTTCCCCCTCTAACTCATCGAGAGGTTCAACGCCTGGAGTTTTCCACCATCAGCGGCTCGAAGACTATGAACGTAAGTTTGAAGAAATCAATCGCCAACTTGTCCAACTACAGGTGGACAGTCAGAAATCTTCAAACGATTTTGATTTTCGTATCGCCCAACCTCTCTCTCGACATGTCTTGGACGAACTTATCCCAACTCGGTTCAAGATATCGTATGTGGAATCCTATGATGGTTCCACCGACCCAGTTGATCACCTTGAGAGCTACAAGGCTCTCATAACAATCCAAGGAGCAACCGACGCCCTTCTATGTATCAGCTTTTCGGTCACACTTTGAAAAGCTACTCGAGCCTGATACTCCGGGCTTCGATCGGAAAGCATCCACTCTTTTGGACAGCTAGAACATTCCTTCATGGCCCACTTCAGTATCAGTCGGAGGCTACCACAAACCTCGGATAGTCTCTTCTCGATCAAACAAGGAGAGACCGAAACACTGAGATTTTATGGCCCGATTCAACACGGCCACGCTCGAGGTCAAGGACCTCAATGAAGACATAGCCATATCGGCCATGAAAAGAGATCTGAAGGAGTCTCGATTCACGTATTCACGGGACAAGACTCTCCTTCGGACATATGCTAAACTCTTGGAGCGCACGTATAAGTACATGCGTAGGGCGAAGGAGCCTCTGACCGATGCCAAACTGAAAGCAAAAGTCAGAAGAAGAAGCAGAAGAAGAGTGGGGCTCCGACTGAATCAAGTAGGCCCCCGACTAATAAGCGAGCCTCACCCCGACGACAGAGTCCAAGGTCGACATATAATAGGTATGACTCCTATACCTCTCTTTCTACTTCTCATGCACAGATCCTCATGGAGATCGAAGGGGTAGAATATCTATGACACCCTCTACCGATGAAAATGAGGAACTGCGATCGAAGAAAGTATTATCGATTTATCATGACCACGGCCACGACACCGAACAATGCATCCAGCTCAGAGATGAAATAGAGATCCTGATACGATGAGGCTGTCTCAAAAAATATCGGAGGGATCTGCCGACTTAACCTCTAGCCGACTAAAGAAGCTGTAAATAATCAGCCGACTGCAGGAGTCATCAATATGATCTCCGGACGACTGAACTGAGAGATAACTCCTGAAGAAGAGTCGGCAAAGCGACAACAACTCAATGTAATAACTTTTTTGGAAGAGGATATTCGAAGAATTCAAACTCCTCACGATGATGCTATTGTTGTTTCGACAATTAGCTAATAAAAGCATGACGGATGCTTTATTCTACTCGACTTCCTTCCAAATGCAACTACTCAAAGAATCGACTGCTTTAGTGTCGACTATATTTCGATTCTCTTGCAAAAATCGACATCCCGACTGTGACTTTAAAGCGACATCAAGTATGCAGGCTTTCACTGTAAAAGTCAGAGGATTGACTATCTCGATACCGAATATACTTCGACTTTCACTATAAAAGTTAGAAGATCGACCTTCTCGATACCAAATATACTTCGACTTTCACTGTAAAAACTAGAGGATCGACTATCTCGATATCGAATATACTTCAATTTTCATTGTAAAAGTCAGAGGATCGACTATCACGACACCGACTACATTTTGGTTCCCTTGCAGAACCGACTTATCGACTATAACTGGAGGCCAGCGCCAGCGATGCAGACTTTCTCCACAAAAGTCACATTGCCCTCATAGTCAACTCTCCATTGAAGCAGCTGGCTAATTTGCCGACTTAGTATCAACTAAGAAAAGCAAAATACCAAGACAATCAAGGTCGGATTGGAATTATACCGACATGATCACAACCAGTCAAGAGATATTCGGCTTGCCATCGATTATCAAACAATATGACGTATAAATCTGATCAATTCGAGTAATGGATATTCGACTTACTATCATTTTTTAACTAAATACGTCGGAAACTACACGACTAGCAGATTCTACAAAGTCTGTGAAATGGTTGGATCTACGATCTACATTCAGAGATTATTTTACAAACAGACATTGCAGACTCGACAATACAAAGGAGCATTTTAGAACAGAAGTACTTCTTTCATCATCAAAAAAGAGAGATTACAAAATTAGACCAAAGTCCGATTACATCTTTCTTTACAAAAAGAAAACCAAAGAAAACGTCGACTAATCTTCATCGCCGCCCTTCGCTCCATTGAAGAATCGATAGGCCCACCTTGAATCGGCTTCTTCGATAAGCTCCACCTTCCAGCTCGGGGGACAATACGACTCAAGTTGAGCTGTGAAAATGATTGATCGATCACATTGCTCGACCAACTACATCAACAACTTGACCCACTCGTACGGAAATAGAGAGGGTCTCATCCGGTCGACGATCACACCCTCCTCGTATAAGAGCTAAAGAAGGGCTTCAGATTTTCATCCACCGTCGAAGATGATCGTGCAGCTGAGACAAGGATGCGGGATATACGGTAACAGGTCATTAACCCCACCATCGGCATCCGGAGTGAAAAGTTGACGACAGTCCGAAGCACAATGCCGCTTCCGAAATCGACCAACAGTCGGACCCGAGAATGAGAGAACTTTCGGGCCCGACAGGGAGTCGTTGGCCGGAATCTCCGACCAACCACCCCTGCAAGAATCTTGTCCATCGAAAGAACTGTCAAAGATTCAAGGAACTTAAAAAAAACGACAAAGAATATTTTCGCACAAGAGCAGCTCTCTGACAGAGCTCTCCCATCAGAAGAGACAACAGCAAGGTAAATACCTAGCTGACAGTGGCCCTTTATATAGAGGAACGCCCAACGGCTCGGATGAAAGCGGCCAGATTGAGACAACGGCGGATGACGACACATAATAGCATCCGGACCCGTCATCGACCTAATGGTTCGACGCACCTATACTAGATTAAACCACGTCATTTCCATCCGCATGTACAGCTCCGACCCAATAACATCCCGACACGTGGTGAAAATCTACATGCCAGAATCAAATCGCACGATGTCAGTTCATCTTCCCGATATAACGCCTGGCGTCGGCTCACCTTCCGCAAATGACGCCTGACACCAAATCTTCCTGCTAATGCGATAGCTCAAAGACGATAAAATGATTGATCGACCATACTTCGAAGAATGTGGTGGCAGAGTCGGGATTCGACATGACAAACAATAACTCCTTTCGTCCAAGGTAACTGACTACGTGGTGATGCACGCGGTGACTCACCATTGGACTCAGAAGTGGGGGGGGGCAACTATTGGGATAAACCGACCGACCCTCATAAACCGACTGATCTCTAGCGCAGACTGACCGACACCCGACTCTGACCCTACAAATAGACATGACCCTGAAAGCGACTACCGACGGAACATCGATCAAGCAGGCCGACACTACTCTCAACCGACTACCGACTTCGACTCAACAACAGCTGATCGATCGGACATACAACTCCGACTCTACATCGGCTGAATATGCGGTTCCGACTCTTCATCGACCAACTGAGCGAACCGCACCAACTTTTTGCCGGCTAACCGACTAATGATTCGATTACTACCGATCGGCAGCGGACGACTTAGATCATCGGCATAACAGAACTACTAGCCGATGGTCGCTCATGAATTCTACTGACGTATGGTCGGCTAATCTGCTCAACATACCATAACCATCACGAACGGTTACCGACCGCATATCATGATGCAATCAATGGGAATTAACGATTCACTATGCGATTATGGTCCGATGATTTAGCGTCATAAATATGGGATCACGTCCGACGGTTACGAAATCTCATCTATAAAGGAGGGTAAGAGAACAGGACGGGTAAGCCAACTCTGGGTCAAAACTTTGCTACTGCTTACATTCAACTCGTGTTCACCAACTTTCCTCTCTGACTTAAGCATCAGAAGGTCTCCGTCGGCACAAATCCGATCTGTACGGACGTTATTTTGCAGGTATTCATTCCCGGCGACAGACGATAGGGAGTTGGCCGCAACAGATAACATTGCTAGGATACATTTTTATATTTGAATTTATCCAGAAATAAATACAAATTGGAGCATTCGACCAATATCTATATCTGTCAAAGAAAAATGGATATGAATATGAATAGACAAACTACCACCTATATCCAAATATTTGATTCTATTTGCAATCCTATTAATTTATATAGTACTTATAATTTTAAAAATATATATAACTATATTAATATATTATTAATTTATTTTACTGTCTGCTTAATAATATCCACATGAATATATTTGCATCCGATTAATATCCATATCTGTATTTATATTCATTAAATAAGATAAATATTGATATGGATATATCCCATTTATTCTATTCCGAGCTATTTAGTTGCTCCTTGATAAAAATCTTCTACTCATGATCACATGCTTCGGAAAATTTCTTAACCCTCAAGCTTGCACAATCACTTCCTAAGCACTTCAAGTTTTCTAGCTACCTGCTTCCCCATATCTGTACCCATACTCCTGATTTTGGCAACTAAGGTTCGCACAATGTAATCACCAAAGCACAATTTGATGTAGAAGTGGAACTTCTCCTTGGTCCAGTGAATTATAACTATGAACACACACATCAATGGCTTACGGCTCAGATTTGACTTGATTACGGCTTAGGAGGGTTTAAACTTGCTCAAAGTGATCCATTTCAACTTCAGCCACTTTTGAGCAGCTAAGGCTTCATGTCCAAGCCACTCATGACAAGCTCAGATTTGACTTGATTACAGCTCAGATTAGGCTCAGCTTACTAAATCAGACGAGTTCAAACAAAATGTAGAGCCCTGTCTCACGAATGAGCTGAATATTAAAATCTTATATAAGAAGTATAAATATATAGAAGCGCAAGCTAGCTAAGTAAGAAGCTCAACTAATGTCTTGTTCGAGCAGAGCCAAGCGCAAGCAATCCTTTTATAAGGTTAGCCAAGTTAGCCAAATCCAACTGATCTGTTACTCGATTCAGCTCAGCTCGTTTGTAGCCCTATGTGCAACTAAATACACCCTAACCAAATGCATGAGTGACCAAATGTTCCATAGGTAATAATCCCACACTAAACATCCAGGATATGCTGAATTAATTAATATTGAAATATTTTTTTCATTTATCAACCTCGAAGGTAACAACAATAAGTTGTTACGCATTAAGTCTATAAGGTTAGGTTTTTCCGAGTGAACATTAATACTGAAAGGTTGGTGGCAGAAAACAACAGAAGGTGGGGATAAGAAAGGTGGCAGGTGCCAACTTCTGTGAACAGAAAGCTCTTTCTCCGACACGAAATTGTTACGACGCGTTTGAAACTCGAGAGAAGCGTACGCTTCCAGACCAGGAGTCAAAATACTTCGTAGTCTTGGAAGCTCTTAGGTAAAAGATTCAGAGAGGAGAAAAAACAAACTGAAACTTCTTTAAGCTATTTTCCATTGGATAGCAGAAAAATATCGCAAAGAAATTGTATGTTTATCTAATTAGAACAAGTGGGAAGAAGACTAACCTCAGATATAAGAAAGGCTAATATTTTTTAAGAAATCACAAGGTCTTCATCAGGGGTAATTAAAAGAAGGAACTTTCATAGGAAAGTGAAAATATAACCCTCTGATTGCACTATCCCAGAGGACTCACAAAAGAAATCTATATAATAGAAAAAAAGAACAAACTCGTTTATGATAAGTGAAGAGGTGTCTGATCTAAACTTCCGTAACAGGCAGCTTCTTTTTTTACCATGCCAAAGGAACAAATAAGGAAAAGTTAGATTTTCCTAATCATTTGCAGAAGCTTAAAAAGAATCTATGGGGAAAAAATACAATTGGTGCCATAAACATGATTGGTTAGGAATGAATAAAAGAACAAAGAACCAGGCATTGCAGATGTTTGCAGTATGAACCAAGTGCGGAAACATTACATCCAGCGCAACTTTACAATGTGATCCGACATTTATGTAATCTTTACAGAGTTCTGAGGAAAAGGAAAGGAATCAGAGAAGATTGCGGAATTGCAAGCGAAAAAAAGCAGAGTCAGATCTTATGGTTTGATATCAATGGACATGTCAAATAAGAAAAATATCGCACAGAACTCTAACTTAGAGCTCCTAGAAGCTGAGTAATAGGTGAAATTAATTACAGTATTGACCAATAAACCTTGGCTTTCCAGCACCTGAATCACCTCCATTGTGCTCTAAGGTATGATGACAAACCTTTCCAGTTCTAGCTAATTAATCAGCAAGCACTTAGCAATAGAATTCCCAAAATGTTGACTCAATTGCACATGGAGTGGAAATAACGCCATGCACAACGCTGTGGCATGATGGATCAAAGTTGATTCACATTTTTCTCCAAGTTTTCAATTTTTCAAGAAAGGAAATAGTACTGATTTTATTGAGTATCCAATGGCAACTATGACTTACACATAACATGAAATTAAAGAGCAAGCACAAACACTTCTCAATTTGCTCCAAAATCAGCTCTTAACATCAATGGTGCAAACAAGAATTCAAAAACCAACAACTTCCCTTCTAAATCTCTTAAATCAAAACAAATGGAACATAGGACTCATGCTTGCCTCCTATCCAGACTACTTGGTGCCATTGGCTGCAACCTCTCCATCAACATGCAGAGGAACAGACTTTGCCTGAAATTAGAGATTGAAAGAAAGCAGACAATTAGTCAGAGGAGAAAACAGCAAATCTCTCAAGTATCAAGTAGACTCATCCATGAATGTGACTTACCAAGTTACGGTACTTGAGGGCATAGAACATCTCGATGTAACGACGGGTCTCACGCCTATCCAGATTGGACACGTACTTCCAGAAGCCATAAACACCAGATAAGGTCATCAACCTCTCAGAATAGAGCTTCCAAGTGTACCTGCATTGATTCAAAAGAAGAGCACACAAGAAAGAGAATAAATCCTGAATCTTCCATAAAAGCTCCATGAATTCATAAAAGAGTGTTGCTAAGAAAACATTATGCCTACTTCTCCTCGATACGCTGCAGCCCTCCTTGGGAGATTTTGTTCCAGTAAGTCGGGTCTTCGTTGCACTTCTCAAAGAATTTACTAGCAATTCAGCAGCTTTGCCTCCCTGGTAAGGATCTATGTGGAAGCCAGAACCCCATGCACTATAATCTCCGCAGGTCCTCCATGACAAGTCGCAAATGTGGGCAGTCCACAGGTCATGGATTCAACAACAGTAAGCCCAAAAGCTTCATAGAAGGCAGGCTAAGCAAAGGAGAACAAATTATAAAAAATAAGAAGTGAGTAAAATTGTCATCTACTGGGTAACATTCTATCAAATGTTGACAGAAGTATCATAATATTTTCTCTGAAGAAGATCAGAATACCTGCACAAAAGCTCCTTTGGTATCACAAATGTACCGATAGAGCTCACCATTGCGAACCCGGTTCATCTGAGCAGAGATCCATCGGATGTGACCATCCAATTTGTACTCTTCAATGAGACTGTACATCTTCTTCATCTCTGCTTGCTCTTCTAGATCTTTGGATTCTTTTCCATGGTCTCCAGCCACCACCACAAGGTTGACCAGTTCCCTCAAACGGGGATTCCTGCCGTACAACTCAACAAGACCAGTTATGTTCTTCACTCGGTCCAGCCTTGCCATAGAGAATATAACGGGTTTGTTTCTGTCCTTCAACACAAACCTGCAAGAACCTCAAAGTCGATAACTGAATTGAACAATAGCATAGAGAAAGAGAAGCAGGTGGTATAGATAGGTTCTCACTTGTGGTCAGAATTCTCAACAGGATTGTAAAGCAGCTCCTCAATCTCTGGATGGAGGGAGGTGAGTCTTTTGTGCTGCTCTGTGTATGGGAAGTAGATGGACATGTCAGCTCCGGGAGACACAATGTTGAATTTTGGATCAAAGACATCAATTCCATGCACCACACGGTAGAGCCCAGGGAGAGTGAAGGCAGTGTGAGATTCATACTGTCCCACAGTGTCCTTGCTGAAAAAAAAGAACATAAGAGGAAGCCAGTCAGATAATGGTAGTAATTTATGCATCCTAATATGAACAAAAATTCAGTGTACTGAGACACTATTGGCATGAATAACAACCTTCCAGCAATCTCTTGGAAGGTACTGGTGATAATGAAGTCCGCATGATTCATTGCAATTAAATCAGCTGTGAACTGGCAAGAGAAATGATACTGGTTCTCAAACTTCTTCCAATATATATCTGAATTTGGATACTTTGTTTTCTCCAGTGCATGGGCAATGGTACACTACATGTGGAAGAAGAAGATTATTAAATTCAGATGAAAAATAACAACCATTAAGGAGAGCCCAGGGTGAACAATGTTTAGCATCAAAACCTGAGTGACTCCAAGTTTATGTGCCAATATAGAAGCTACTAGGTTTCCATCACTGTAGTTTCCAATTATCAGGTCTGGCTTGGCTTGTAGTTCTCCTGTTAGTTCATGTGCAACATCCTACAGCACAAAGGAAGACATTACAAAATTTACTTCAATAAGTTGGGAGCAGCAAAGAATATTTTATGCTGAAAGTTACTGAAAAGGAAGCAGGTGCAGAGAGGAAGCTGAGAAAGATTGGATGAAAGATTTACCTCAGCATAGGTCTCTAGGTAAGGCCATACTTCAAAACGTGAGATCCATTTTCGGATAATACCACCCTCTGTTCTAAATGGAACGCGGAGGATGTGGGTGTGCTCTGTTCCCAGGACCTTCTCAAGACGCTGGCCACAAGTGGTGCCTACTGCATCAGGGAGCAATCTGGTCACCTGCAAAGATCACAGGGTAGTCTCAGGAGAAGACCATTATGAGGATGGGCACATTCGTACAGTTACTACATTGACACAATGACATTCTTCATAATTTCTATAGACTAGAAATAATCATCGAAAAATGTAAGAAAGCCATCAGATGTCAAATTAAACTTACAATGAGAATGCGAGGTGTGATATCGAGACCTTGCTTCTTTATTCTTTGTAGCATCTCATCCTCCAAAGCACGAACTTGATCCAAAATGTAAACAACCTGCAAATAAAGATTTATAGTATGTTAAAGAAGCGAGTTCTTATATGTTTCTAAATCAAATTTCATTTCTGAGTTATACCTGGCCACCCGTGTCAGGATACCCCAAGACATTAGCTTGGGCAAAGTAGCCATGAGGAGAAAGGATGACAACATTAAACATCATAGGAACCGTCCCAAGGAAGTTTTCCAACGTACATGGATCAGGTGCCTCCAGAAGATCTAGGAGGAGATGGATAGTCTCATGACAACGCTGAGCTGTGTCACCCCAGCCCTTGTCTAAACCAAGCTCTTGAAATCTAACATCATGCAAATGTGAAACAATTGTGAGCAGCTGTGACAACTCGACAAACTTTGCACCATATAAGAATATGTGTCTAACGTACTTCAGTTTACTCAATAACCTCAAAAAATGATAGCACAGAATTTACCTGTGGTTGAATTCTGAATATGGGGTGTCTGATGGGATACTCAACAAATATTCCTCTGCCTTCCTTAATGCAGCTTGTAGAGCACTAAGGCTCTGAATTCTATCATTAAGCATCATAGACTGCATGACATAACAATAAACGAGTATAGAACGTAAAATTAGTTAGAAACAAATAAAATTTTTAACAACTTTGATGATTTATATTTTTTATAAATAACAACAGTATAGAGCTTATAATTAGTCAGAAACAAATTAAGATTTTGACAATTCAGATAATTTATGTAATATGATCCTACGACAATTCAGATAATTTATGTAATATGATCCTATGATGAAACCGAAAGTGCTGAACAGGAAATTGGAGCGCTTGGTGTTATTTATTTCACACTCATTGGTAAGAAATTTTGCTGACATTTAACTAACCACTATCAAATTAACATCAAGACCTATCACCGATTCATAAAACCTATCATCTACTGCTGCTAAATTTATCTAGTTAGAGAAAATAACAGTAATCTAGTTTAGATAGGAAATTCTTCCCTTTCAACTGAAATCTAAAAGAAGAACAACAAGTTCGTTGTAAAATATTCAATTGATCAGCCAAAATACTTTTGGATTGGATCAAATTGTCAATATCCTATCCCCTGGTTCAGGTTATTATTCCCATCAGATAGCAGGTCTTCTTACTCTGTTCCATTTCCAGATTCTTAAAAGGGCAAAAGAACTCACAAAAAGAAAGATTCATTAATTTGAACTTCAGAAAATGAAAGATAACAGATAAATGCATTATACAGTTGAAGAAAATTTACCGCTCCCTTGTAGTTATGTGCTCGGAGGAAATTAAGCAAGGGGTACATGCTTTCTTTGTCATGGAACAGCTTTGAGGAAAGGTGACGATTTAGGAACTGCACTCCATTGCCGATGGATTTCGAAAGTGAGGGACGAGGGAAAGAAGCATTGAAGGGCTCAAAGTCCAATTCCAGCACAAAGTTACTTTGGCTACTGAAAAAGGGAAGGAAAGGTGAGAAATGAGTTACTTGACTGCATGTGATGGTTTAATACAAAGCATTTGTTTTAACATGGAGAATTAAGGAAATTATCCATTAGATTCATATCCCCTACCTTCCGTCCACAAGTTCCTCTTTGAACTGCAGGTACTCCGGCACAGTCAACTCTTCCACAGCAAGCTCACTGACATTCACCCTCACATACTGCCAGACACCAGGCCTGGGCCGAATAGCAAGAGCAACCCATGGAGGCAAAACGATTGCTTCCTGCATCACAAAAGCAATGCACAATATAATGAAGAACAAAATTTTATGAGTTAACACAATGTGGTGCAGTAGGATCCAACTGTATTGCACCTGTGCAGCTTTCAGAACATCCTCAAAAACCCCATCCTTCAGCTTTTCTCTATCCGCTTCGGGTATTACTGCTTCATACTCAGCTAACAACTGATGGGGTAACAACATTCCTTTCCCTGGTTAACAAACCTGCAAAGAAAAGAGCAATCAGATAACCCATCAGAGATCCTCATAACCTGACAAACCCATGTACATAAGCATAAATATTGCAAGAAAACCGTTAAGTGTTTCGAGCGATCCACGTGAATCATGCAATCAAAAAGATTTCAGAAATTTATGGAGTAGTCCATGCTGTAAATAATTGAGGCTATGAAACCAGGAAGCAATGACATAACTTCCAGAAAAGAAGATAAGCAACTGGGTAACAAGTTCATTGTTCTTGATATTCGAATATTAAAAGCCTGGAAATCTAGGTCACTACCACAGCATGAACACGCATGTGTAAACTTATTATCCATCAAGTAAGGTTAAATCTAATCCAACTTCACAAGAAATGAATGAAGCAAACATTTTCTATAAAACACAAAGGGAGGTAGAGACAACCTTGAGAAGAGGGCCACCAATTCATTCGGATGGGCGGACAGAGTGTCACCAAGGCGCTCCCGGACACTGTGAACGCGGCTCAATGCAGGGCTTGCCATGACTCCTCTTGCTTCCTCTCCTTTGAGCCTCAAAGAAGCCTCAGACTACAGCATCAGAGAAAAGAAATAGCAATCAAAACCAATAACAAACAAATTGGAAACAAATAAAGACCACCCAGAAGACCATCTAGAAACCCACAAGTCTTAAACCTCCTACCCACCACCAAAAATTTTAACATTAAAGCACCAAAGACATACCAAACTTGAAAATTGACCATCATGACTTAAAAATAAAAAGTTAATGCAAATTTAGATAAGTAACCTCCATTAAGAAAACTGAAAATAGAGAGGGATTCCAAGGAAGGAAGGAAAAAAGGGATGGAACACAAAAACTTTAATAAATTAAAAGGGAAAATCGCATTAAAAGAAGAGAAAAACCAAAGTTAATCCCAAGTCCACAAGCAGAGAACAATGCAGATCTCAGAAGAAGACTAAATCTAGAAGAGAGATAAATGGTAAAAGTAAAACCATACGAGCAGGTAAATTAAATTTTAGTTGAGATAAATTTTCTCTTCTTCTCTCACCAGTGCCAACAATGCTTAGTACAAATGAATAGAGTTTTAAACTACCACCCATACTGAGAGGTTGGTTCCAGAAAACAACAGGAATTAAGGTCGAAGATGGCAAGGGAGAGACAGTGGCCAATGCCAATCGGCGTTTTCGGAACAGAGATCTGTTGTTTTCCGACACAAACAAGCTGCACCGAATTCGAAACTCGCGAGAAACGAAAGCTTCGAAGTTAAAAGCCATAAAAGCTCTCCCCAGGTCTCTGCGGAAAAAGCGTTCAAGGCGACAAAAATTTGACTTTTTTGAAGTGTAATTAATAAGAGAGAAGACAAAAACAGAGGAAACTCGCATACTTATCCATTAGAATTTAGAAACCAAGACGGTGACTTACCGACCTAAGGAAGGGAGAAAAACTTGCCTCAATTTTTAAAAGATATATTTTTAAGGAATTGTGTGGCATTCGGAAGAGGAAAAGGGATAAATATTTAGAAAATAAAGGGAAAAGCCTCTGCTTACGAGATACAAGAAATTTAAAGATGTAGAAACTTAGAATTTTTTTTATTAATAAATTGCAGAGACTTAAATTTCTTTTTCTGAAAATATACAGCAGTGCATAATGAAAATAGGTGAAGAAGAAGAAGAAGTTGTAGATGCTTGCAACATAAATTGAGAGCAAGAATGTGGCTTTATCTTTCCAAAAAGTAGCAAGTTTCCCATACCCAAAAGTTACAGTTTTGGAGAAATAGAGGAAAGAACCCAGTTTCCAAGAGAAAACTCAAATAAAGAAACACAGAGCAAGTTTGAAGAGAAGGACAAATAATCCACAAGAAACCAGATCTCACACCAAATTATAATATTTGCAGAAATTTTACAAGTTCCTTGGAAGATCTCTGGTTACATTCTACTAGAGAACTTAAATCAGATAAAAGACAAAAGAAGTTTGTGGAAAAGAAATATTTTGTAGCAAAACGTTAATGCTCTGCGAAGATCTCTGCTTTAAAATGGGAAGAAAGTTGAAATTTTTCAGTAACTCTGCAACGATCGACCGAAGCTACTCGATTTATTGAGAGAATAGTATGTCCTACATTCCACCACCAAACTCCAATTTTTTATGGCATATTTTGAAAGATTATGCCGTGGTTGAACGAAAACTGCTCTGCTCTTCGAGAAAAAGGATAGTCGTTTTCCTATTAAAATGAGGAAAAAAAAAAATCCCCTGGCTACGATCTACCCACAACCCAACCGAACAAAAAACAAGTAAGTTCTCATAAAAAGAAGGACGGCTCTTTTTCCCAAGCAAACGTGATCCATTCTCGATAAACTCGAAATGTTTACCAGATTTTGGAGAAAAACACGGGGTTTGGCTGTAATTGAACCAAACTACTCCAGAAAGAACAGTTCTATCCCATACAAACAAGATTAGTATGCATGCAGTACGGAAGAAACTCGAAATGTTTCACCAGATTAGAAGTAAAAATAAGAAAATAGTGAAAGGTCGCTACGCAAGAAACTCAAAACCTTGGACCAGATCAGAGAAAGAAACAGAGCTTTCGCCGCAACCGAACCAAAACTGCCAGAAAAGAACAGCTCTCTGTTTCATGCAAACAAGATCAAGTATTCAGCTAAAAAGAGAGTCGAAATCTTTCACCAGATTTTGGAAAACAACAGAGTTTCTTTGCCGAAATCGAGCCAAGCTAAATACTCGAAAAGAAACAACTCTTCGCCATGCAAACAAAGATCGGCACAAAAGGCACAAGATTAGATCAAAAAACAGAGTTCTTTTGCCGCAACCGCACCAAACTACTCCAAAAGAACGTCTCTTTCACATGCAAACAAGATCAGCACGAGAGAACCTCGAACTTTCACCAGACCAATGACTTCAGAAAAACAATTTTTTTTCGGCAACCGAACCAAACAACTCGAAAAAAAAACGATCTTTTCCATGCAAACAAGATCAGCACCAGATAAAGTCGAAATTTTTCACCAGCTTGGAAGTGAAAGAGTGTTTTTTTCATGGAAATCGGGCAGCAACTCCCCAGTAATCGCACAAATCTACTCGGCCCACCGAAGCCCAAAACCCCAACACTTCAAGTAGACAGAAACACCCTTACCTGGATCCCCCAATGGCTCCCCCCAGAGAGAGAAGAAGAAGAAGAAAAAGAGAGAGAAACAAAGAAACGAAACAACGCAACAAAGAGTGGATCAAGAGAACGGAGAGAACGGAGCTGGGGGCGAGGGATGAAGGGAGCGATCCCCCCAGGGCCCTATTTATACCCGAAGAAGGTCCCACCTTTGGCTGTGGTAGGTGTCGCCACCGCTGCCCCCTCGTTTTCTCCAACCGCTCTCGGCCGACGATGCCCGTTTTGCTCCAATTGCTGTCAGCATTAAATAACGACCTTCCTTATTTCAAGATTACACCCCCTCTGTCTCCATTCCTCTCAGCCTACTAGAGAGATAAGCTCGAGTGAGAGTGGTCCTCTTTTGTAATGATGGAGTGTATTTATAATAAATTTAGTTTTATGGCTTATTTTTCGTTCTAAAAATTTAAAAGTTTCCGGTGCGGATTTCGTAGGTGGAAACAAACTGTGTTTGCTGGTTTTTTTTTGGTTACTTCTTGCTGAAAATATACGCTTGTTTAATTCATTGTTTTTATTTCCTGTGGGCTCCCACCTCTGGCTTTTAGACAGCTTTTCATCAAAATAACTTTTGGACAGCTCGGCGAGTTTGTCGCAGTTCTAATTTACATTTCCACCTCTGTTTTCGATTTGCATTTGTTAGGTCAGTCGATTAAAATTTTATCTCTTGATCCGTTTCATTTATTATTTTGAGTACATTATAATTTTTTTTAATTTATGGTTATTACATTTCATTTAATAATTTAAAAATCTATATTTACATCCCTACGATACGACGGTATTATTGAAAAGATTTAATAATTATAAATAATCAAATTATCCTCCATAATAATTCAGATAACAAAAAAACACCACCTTTTTCCTCCACGACCTAAACTAACAGCCTAGGAGCCCCTCATCAGCTTCCACTACTGTGAAATCCTCATCTCTGCCTCACCCATCATGCTCGCCAATGGCTCCGCCTTCTCCTACTCCACCCCAATGGCTCCATCATCTCATTGAGATCCTTATCTCCGCCTCACCCATCGTGCTCACCAATGGCTCTCCCTTCCCAAACCCCAACCTCAAGTGCCCTATCGGGATTGCCGATGATCCTTCCTAGATTTTAACCCAAATCTCCATCAGTGGCACCTTCTTTGACTCCCCTCTCCCCACCAACCCACTCCCCTCCTCCCCTCCCTAGTTGACCCCGCCTTCTCCTGCCCCTCCGCCACCACCACCTCCAACATCTCTCTTGCCACAAGTTCATCTACTTCATAAAGACGCCTACCCACTCATCGTCAATGCCAACCCTACATCTACAGCTACCAACCCTACATTTACCCCTCCTCGTTGATGCCAAGCTCTCTTGTGGCTAGTAGAGCTCTTCGTTGGCAACAAGCTCTCCTCTGACAATCTTCGCCTCTTCCCCTCTAACTCCACTGCCTCCGATGATCACAAGCTCTCCTCCTCCTCCTCCACCCCACTGCCTCTGACTTCCTCTTCTCAAGCACCCTCATCAGCTCCTGAGGTTACACTGACGAGCTCACCACATATGATTTGTTGTACCAAAACTTGACTCTCCAGAGCTCCGCCCCTCCCTCCCTTACCTCGTTAGTGTCGAAATGCCGATCAGGGCAATGGCAACGAAGGCTCTGCCCCTCCTTCCCTACCTCGTTAGTGTCAGAATGTCAATTAGGTCAGTGAAAATGAAGGCTCCTCGGAAGAGGAGTTCTTTCCCCAAGGATTCCCTAGCCAAAATAGAGCCCCAGAGGACAGGCGTCGAGCTCCAAGAACTCCTGCGATGATGGAGTGTGCATCTCATAGCTCCATCCTGAGCTCAGCTTCATACATGTCCTCCAATGTGGCATGTTTGTCCTATCCATGGAATGCCATACCGTCCCGTACCGCCCTGTACCATCCGTATCGTACCGTACCGGTCTCGTATCGGTACGTCATACCGGAGTGTACCGACATTACCGTACCGTACCGAACCGCATACCGATATTAAATAGAATTTACCGGTACGGGTCCGGTACCGGTACGGCGAACCTTGATCCTATCCAATCTCACCCACCACTTTATCGTCGTCTGTGGGCTTGAGCCTCGGGTGATCTACTATCAAATCTTAGAACTCAAGTTGAGAGTGCCGTGGTTGGAAATGTTAGGCCCCAATCGTCCCTGCCTCCTCCTCTGCCACCACCTTTGTTATGGCCCTCTTGCCTCCAATGCAAAAGCCATTAGCTAGGTACACCCGCTGCCAATCTTGCTCGCCATTGAGCACGACAACTCAGCGTCGATGGATATCTCCAGCCTCTCATTGGATTGAAAGGGATGTATACATTAGAGTTTGTATTTTTTTTTATCTTTTATTTGAGGATTTTTTGAACATTTCAAAATTTATTATGATATGGTAATGAGATATACGTTAATATTAACGGACTATCCAATGGCATGGATTAGACTGTAGTGTTGACTAAAATGTTAAGGATATAATTATAGATTTAAAATTATTGGATGTATCTATAATTTTAATATATTTTTAGAGAGATTTTGTAATTTATCCTATTATTTTTATCCGTTGACTTAGTAATAAATAAGAAATATACAATAAATATAGATATGTAAAAAGTAAGCACAATTTTATCATAAAATATGCTTTACAGATATATAATTATATGTCAATGATTAGAAGATATACAAAATATAACCGGGTACCAACTAGTTAAGCTTATAAAGCGTCTTGGTGTTAGATATAAGACCTTGCTTTAAATTCCAATTATATTTTTAGATATTTCTTTTTTCTTGAAAGATTTACAAATTGTAAGGATAAGTGAGTATTTGTAGCATGCCCACGGCGGCGCACTATTTGCAACATTTTTCTTTTTGATGTTTAATTTATAGTATTTACCATGCTCATTTTGAACTTACCTAATATGACTGAACTTCCAGTGGAGTTTGGATTAAGTTGTCATTATCCAAAAAATGATATATTATATAAATATTTGATTGATTAGTGATATCATTATTATTTATATATATTATATAAGTATTTATCTTTCAATTGGAAGCTCCGATTTTCAGATCTGGTTTGTACCACTCTCACTTGTTGATACCAAGTCATTTTACATTATAATGCACATATTTCATCTACACATCAACAGCATCAATAGCACATCAAAATTGTAACTGGCCACCATTTTCCTCATCAAATTCAACATTAATGGATTGATTTCTGACAAACTAACACCATGAGAAAACATATTGGATAATGTAATGGGCATTTGGGCAATATCAAGTAGACCATTTTATAGGAAAAGAGCCACAGCTGCATGCTGGACTCGAATGTGTTAGTATGTACCACAACAATATTAATATTATGTTAATAATGTAGCAAATCGCCTTACTGTTAAGCATTAATTAGTCTTAATTTGTTGTCAATTTTAGACAGATAACTTTATTAAACAAGCCCCACAAAATTAATGCGCATATGACATTAATTGTATTCATAAAATATCCATTATATCATTCATGAATCCAATCGAAATGTCATGCCAACTTAAATACATACTGCATAACCCATAAACCAATCCATCAAGAATTTTTAATTATTTTTAGACAATATTTGTCAATGCATGCCAACCATGCACATGCCATAATGCATGCATGTTCTTTTAAGTTCCGCTATAATGCAAGCTATGATGTGGATTCTTGACTCGGAGCACCACTACATAAGTTTGCGTTAAACGTTTTCCATTTCCTAGCTTCTTTGTTTCCTTTTATTACAATGCTTTTGGCTTTTTTTGGTGAAAACGCTTTTTTCCAGAAAGGAGTGAACCCAACTCACCTGCGCTTCGGTGTGACGCATGCTGCCAATCAACGAGATGGACGGCTCTGATCTCGGTCCACCGCCAAAAGCGTCCTACCTACCGGCGACCCGTCCATGATCCAAGCCACCAGAAACACCTGATCTCATCCTGTTCCCGTGGGCCCACCACCGACGTAGTCCAGAGTCCAAAGCCGAGCACCCGTGCCCAGCAATCGGCGCTCGGGGATCCGATACGGCATGGTGGGTTTCGGATCCTTGGCCATCGACCGAATCCGGTTCGCACGGTCGTAAGACGTCGTACAGAGCTGGCGCGTACGGCGCGTAGACTGCGGGTTTTGGCGGGCCAACCCGATGAATCCGCTGCCGGATCCGGCGGTCCACGATTCTGAACGCACGGCGATCACGTGCTCTGCCCTCCTTTGCACTGACCGGCAGAGAAGGCACCATCTTTTGTCCTTTTATAAGCCAAATAATTAGATTAAGTTAAATAATATATTTATGAGTATTTGAAATAAAATATCTAATAATCGAGAAAAAAAAGATATATTCCACGCCTGGGTGTTGGTAGATCAGCGATATATGTCACCTTCCAATTCGCCGCTCTTAAATTTTCTATAATATTTAATATTATTTAAATATTTAAAAAAATTTAATTAGAATAATCCTATTACATGCATCTTATATCATCCAATAACAACCAATATATTATATAAAAATAATTTTTTATTAAATAATAAAATTAATTTTTTATTAAAATTTTCAATCAAATATAGATAATAATATATCTTTTATTTTTTTAATATTATATTGATTTGTTATTGGATGGTGTAAAATATGTATTATAGGATTATTCTAATCAATAATTTTTCAAATATTTCATATTTGATTTAATATGCCAGGGACATTATAGATAAACATTGTCTCATTATCACCACAATTAAAGAACAAGAGGAAATGTCAAAAATTGCAGTTGTAAAATATTTTATTAGGCAACAGAACAAAATTGTTCGGCATTTATGGGTCAATTATCTGACACGTACACGAATGTTTGTGAAATAGAAAGAGATTTCACGACAATGGTAGGTGGCGGCATTAACCACCGGTAAGCATGGTGTTAGCTGCAAGGGCGTGGTAGTTAGGAGAAAAGATTCAACGGTCATGAGGACGTCATCAGGTTTGATGAGAAAAAATGTTATAGTTTCATATTCGTCCATAAAAAAGATGCTACATCACTTGATTAGTCTGCACCAATCCTTTTCCCAGCAGTTTTAAATTTTTAGGCTGTAAATATGTGATATAGAATAATGTTGTTGATGCTGAAAATAAAAGCATTAGAGCATATTATATTTTATTTATTTTACATCAAGTGGATAATGATCAGATAAGTATTTTTTAGCATTCAGAGTTCAGATATTAAACCATGCATTCCTGGGTTTCAAGTCTAGATAATTATATTAGTTTCCTTTCTGTTCTCTAGAAAAAGATTACAAATTAATATTTTTTTGTTGTACTGCATGGATCAACTATTAGAATTTAAGCCATTTAAACTGTTATGTAATTTGTGATATTCTATGTTAAAAGAAAGGCACAACAAAAAGTGTTTACCTATTGTCCTTTTAGGGGGAAAAGTGAAGAAATATTTCAAATATTCTTGTTTCTTGCGTGGTATGGTATGTAAGTTGCTTGTTCCGAACAAGCAAAAGGAATATAACCATTTGACTCATTATGCTGAAACTAGTGGCTTTTGATGGTTGTGTCCGGCATTAATAGCTTTCTTTGGCCCACAAATTGATGCTATGGCCTATGAAGTGCTTTACGACGGATAATTTATAATTCATATTTTTAAGATAATATGCCATTCAATTGACCAGGCAGGTCTTCTTCTACCGTTTATTTTTTCTAAAAGAATATAAAAGATAATAATTTTTTTTCTAAACAAATTTATTGGTTATGAGTTCGCTAATTTAATTCATACAAGAATGTATATGGGCATATATTTTGTTCTATATGGATTATGTATAAGTAATTTGGATAATTATATAGAACTAATAATTTAATAATATTTTTGATTAGTTTTTTTTTTATGAGATCAAAAGTTATCATGAATGACATCAAGATAGGTTCAATCTATGATCTATATAAATTAGGAGACATTGCAGCGTGAATTTAGTGATATTTATAATTTGATTTAAATTTTAACTTAAAAATTATGCTAAACTTTAAATAGAAGAGGACGAAATATCGATGCAAATATATATTTAGGCTTTTATCAACTAGGCTAAATCTTGAATATTTATATAAATTAAGAAATCTAAATAATATTTTTAGTTAGTTTTTTTGAATATTATTTTGAATTATTATAATTGGTATTAAAGCAGATTTGATCAATGGCCTCTATAGACCATAGGATATTATAGCATAGATCCATCAATATTGATCACAGATCAATAATGATATTTATGATTCGATTTGAATCTTTAACCTATCGGGCACATCAAGACTTAAACAGAATGAATATATAAAGATCTATGTGGAAATACGTTTTGAATCCCGTATTGGCTACATCCTATAAACGGATCTTGGATACCTATAAAAATAAGAAATATAAATAATATATATATATATATATTTATGAAGGTTTGAGTTGTCATAGCTCATACAATAAAATCAATAACTAAAATAAATTGATAGATTTTGTAACCTTGGATTATCTTTCTTAGTAATTTATTCAAAATATTAGAATAACATATATAACAAACACCCGAAAGGACAACGTGCTATATAATGCTACTTTCTAATATATTCAACAAATTTAATTCTACGTTCTTAAGCTATCTTTAATTTTCTATCCGTTGCACGTCGAAACTCGAAACCCTACACTTAAAACCCCCATACAAACAATTATTTGTCCCCCTCGCAGTAAGACACAAAGGACTCACAACATCATAATTAACCAAAGGAACCTCTTTTGCTCACTCTTTATTTTATATTTACTTCGCAAGTAAACCATAAGCAATTGACCTCACGCTTGGCAATTCTGAATTTTGACACGTGATACCTGAAAAGCTTATTTCTGGTGTTCCGCAGGAACAATCAAGCGAAGACAGACCATGAGCAGCCGAAGACTTCGAACCGGGAAGGTAAGGTGGGGCCGGCGCTAGCAGCGCTTAAACTGCCCCAGACCTAAAAATAAGGTGGCCCGCGGGTCCCACCACGGTACAGGAGTTGCACGAAAGTCGTGGCAATTATTCGGCTGCCCGGTCGTCAGGGGCACTCGCGAAGATGCACCAACCGATGTGCCCCCATGACCCAACCCAGGCCCCTCCCTCTTTTCCACGTGTAAAATCTATAAACAACCTTATCCATGGAAGATGGACAACAAATTTAAATAGAGCAAGGAGGGAAATATGGAGCACATAGGTGGCCATCCTTGAGCACCACCCATGGCACAAGTGGATTGAAGTTTTTCATCCAATTAGGTTGATTAGGCTCCTTATTTCCAAGATCGGCAAGCACTAAAGTAAGAGCAGTTCATACGTTCGGCCATGTATGAAAATTGCATGTCTAAATGATGAGAATCACTCGATTTGCATAGACTTCTTCGAAGTTCCATGTCGATGCATCGCTCCATGTGGCGTAATCGGAATGGCCTACAACTTGGTACAAAAAGGTTAGAGAGTTTCAATCATTTAATTTAGCTTGAACAGATAATCTTAAAATGACGAGCAGATTTGATAGTCTGGTGGCATCCGAACAACTGAGCTAGCATGTTATAGCAAATGCTTATCCAATAGGATGCAAATACTTATCCAATAAGATTAAGTGCACCAATGAAATTTGAGAATGATGTCGCATGGAAAGCCTAGGACCACCTGCTAGCTCACATTTCCGGATCCGATGAGCTGGAGATATGCATGTTGGTGAAAGGTACCCATCAAATTTGATATCAGTGTCCCAAGGGAGCAAAAAAAAAAAAAACTGCCTTAGATTTACCAAGTAATTTATTGCAAGTTGGGGAAGTATTAGGTAGGGGACGGCGATATTTGTGGGCCGTTTTGTTAGTTGATGTAAGTAGGTGCGCTATGATATCCGTGCTGACATAGGCTTATGATGCAAAAGAATACATCCTCGCACAGAGATTAGTGTTTGTTTTTGCCCTCTGCCTATGAGCTAATAGATCGAAGACGAGCTATTTACAAGATGGTCCCATGTTAAGCGATCAACAAAGTCTTTGTCTTTTGTTGAAACATTAAGTGCAAGATGTGACAGCCCACGTAAATAATCGCCGTCAACCTAACATTATAAATATATATACGTACGTATTTTAATATTAATTTACCCAACATAGTGACAGAGAAAGGCATCCGATGTCGTGTCTTGTATGGTCGCTATGGAAGCAATCTAATTTATCGATCCAATTTTGTTTTGCCATCGCATTCATCGAGAGGGCAACATTTTATCAATCTAATCTTTATGACGTGGATCTCGGTCATCCGCGTGACATGAGATGCGCATGGTTGCTTACAAGGATTTGGAGATAAGAGCCACTCTATTTTCAAATTTGATATTGAAAATGCTCAACCATAGATGATGCAATTCAATCTATCGTGCTATTCATCTATCGAAAAATATATTATATTGATATAATAATAAAATGATGAAAAGCAGTTCAGATATCATGGAGGAGCGGATGAGTCACCAACTGTGTTATGTTGTTTCTAATTCAATCAATGACGATAGCAAAATTTTTTTTAGATGAAAATCTTTTCTGTCCACAACTCCAATCTGTACAGATGATATCAGTCCAGATGGCAATGCAACTCAGTTCTCGAGATTGAAGACTCAAGATGATATCCTAATAACCTAGCATCACGTCCCAGATGATAAATCCTATGTTGCCCCTATCATATCTGAAACCGCCATCGAAATTTAGTCTGAAAAAATCCGAAGGAGAAGATTTCTAGGAGATGAAGATAACCTTGTGAGTTGCAGCAATAGCAGCATGAGAGATATAATTGAAAATTTATTGTAGTCAGTCTATCGAACATCTGATCCATCTTGATCTAAATAAGATGGATTTTATCCGATCTAATTAAAATCTGAAATCTATATAGATTTTAGATAGAATATTTAAAATAAATTTAAATTTGATGTAGATAGTGAAATATCTCGACCATAATCGGATTCAATATAATTTCAATTTAATTTTTTTCTAAAATTATAATTATTTAATAATATTATATGATGAATTTTTTATTAATCCCATCTAATTCGATCCATCTCATCTATTCGATATGATATGATCCGCATCATCTATTTTATCCAATCCCATCTGATACGGGATGGATATAGAGTGGCAATGGTTATCGAATTTTTATTGACATACATAGATATTGATCCATCCAATCCACATCCGGCCTTCGCCATCCATTCAACACCCTGCAAAC
>KE504635.1:2228814-2242357 GCA_000441515.1 Elaeis oleifera | reverse complement strand
ATATATATATATGTAGGCATTCAATACATAGATATATTGCATACAACGAAACAGCTCCTGCATAATCTATTTTCCACAGTCCGATACAACAGTCGAAAACCAATAACATTCACATCTCAGGCATCCAATTCATTCATGGCACGCATATGGAGAACGCAATTAAATAAGCACCAATACTTCCATACACAAAAAACCATTGGTGCAAACGTCTGAGAAGGCAGAAGCCTTCACAAATTGGTGGATCGTTCTTTTCCATTTCAATATTAGATAGCACCTCTTTTGTGAAATTTGACCAACTAATCACTGACCCAAACAAACGGAAATTCATAAAGATATCATTTCTCAGATAAACTTTTATCTTTAAAATGTAGTATCTTTCTATTTAGATTCTAGAATCCAGTTCAATGCCTTTTTCTTTCTGACCCAAAAAAATTTGTGAGTTAGTCTGACTTGAATTAAAACTAAGTAATAATATCATTTATAGGCAACATAAATGCCTTCAGTGAGCATCAAAGTCGATAAACTTAGGTCTTATTTTGGACGCAATGAATTGATTTTATAGTTCTTCAATTTTTTATGCATATTCGGACACTCCAACATCCATAAGAATAGCAGCTCGAGACAAACCATGTTTGACCAGTTTATCAACCTGTCTTCTTCTGCATGGCAAATAAGAACATCTAGAGAGATCCTTAAAATCTTTTCTTGAAACATCATCACGCTAACCAACCATCTATTGTTGTAGCAGGTTGGGTAGAGCTTTGGGTAGAGCTATATCAGTTAGATGCTTATGAATATGCAAATAATGTTTCCGCCTGACATGATAATGTATGAGTTTTCGAACACAGTCATTGTGACTGTTTAATGGGTGAATTTGAAATTATATTTTAAAATTATGTTAAGTAATAGACCAACTTGAGCTAAAAAAGAACTTGAATTTATGAGTCCTCATGGAGTTAATGGATCAAGACAAAGCACTTGTAATGAAACAATAGCAGGAGAAGAACTACTGACCTTACTACAAGACCCTTCCTCACTTGTTGTTTCAGTATTCACACCATTCATGACATTTTCAGTGGATAGATTCTCAAAAGGTGAGTTGATAAGTGAGGACCTGTGGGAAAAAAAGAAGAAAAACTCATGAAAATTAATAATAACAGGCTGTTGATAAAGCAAATAAACATCATTTACCAAAAAGGCATAAGACATCCAAGGTTCAACACCCTTATAAGAATGATTCAAGCACCGCTTGCATTTAGTCTTAAAATGAAATTCAAAGAAGGGTCTTTGCTCATTTAGGGCATCTGATCCTTTAATAAAAAAAAAAGTCATCTTATTTCAAATTTCATATAGATTCAATAGTCCAATTATCAATTCAAGGGGTTTGTATGCTTTCAGACCAATGTTATCTTGCCATTTTAAATCAACCATTTTGTAACCACCCAACAGCAAAGGCAAGAACATTGGGAACAAAACTTTTTGGCATTCTAGGCATTGTACATTGTGCTTAATTGCAACATTTCTCAGTTTGGAAAGCTCATCAAACCTTTCTCAATTTAGAACATGATCAATATGCTATGAATGATACCAACCTTCTCCCAAGGCCTAAATCCTTGGTGCCTATGCTATATCCTTCTGGTCATATGCAATCTATTTTTGCTAAAGAATAAAAGAAAAAGAGGAACATAGTAAAATAAGACAGATCTGCAATATTTTTCAGGAAAGCTTTTCTAGATCATCTTAATTATCAGTCAGACTTCTATCTGACCCCAAGAAGCATACTCAAAAGCTATGTGGCCCGCAGAAACATGATAAACACATGCACGCACACCAAAAGAACTTGTCTCACAAGGTAAGGGGCAAACAAAAAAAAAAAACCTTCACTTTCATCAACGCATACTTGTCCGGAATGAGAACATTGACATGCACGAAGTTGCCTCAAAGAGAATAATTCATAGAACACAACAAAAGCAGAACCTTTCGGACATTATGTGAAAATACATCATAATATTTGGAAGCACAGGTAGGATTATAGAAATCTCACAAAAAAGAAAAGAAAAAAAATACAGCAGTGAATACCAAGAAGACCAGGATCAATAGAATACGACCTTTCAGAAGCTTCTTCCTCCCAATCAAGGTCCAGAAATTTGAACAGTTTGATTCATTAACTCTATGTTCAGTAGAATATCCATGTTCACCGTCTGCAAGAAGTTGCATTGCTGATGTGCATCTACAGTAAAAAGGAAGAACATTAGCCTATTAACATCACTGAAAAAAAAAAACACTAGACTTTCAACAATGGGACCTGCAAAAAGTAGCTCAAAGGCATATTGATGATGTAATGTTAATCAGTGTTATCTATATTTAAGGTAAAATGAACATTTCCAATTTATTGGCCATTCAAGAAAAAAGAAGGATAAATATCAACTTTCATTTTAAAACAAGAAACACCGGCCTTCATTTCAGAGACAGAAAACAAAATGACAAAATGAATGCACATTTACTGAGTCTCCAATATTGATAATGCTTTTGGATATGATACAAGAACAATCATTAAAGAAAAACTTTTACAATCCATGTCAAGTAGGAGTATTAAGAGTAGCTGAAAGGATGTCAGAATAGAACCCTTCTGTTTGATTTTAATATATACTCTGAATGCAGAAAGAATTTAGAGAGCAAGGTTTTTAAAATAGCCTCAAATATGAAAAATGAGGCAGCTGACCTAGAATATGACATGTCGCTTTCACAAAGACCTTTGTCGTCTCCCTGCAGGTGCATTCTTTGAGGCAATTCTGATAGGGATTTTTTAATAACTGACCTGCAAACAGAAACTAAGAATGTTTAACAAAATATATGTCCTTGTATACCTAGAAGTTATATGCATGCATATACAATAGAAACAGGGTAAATTGAGGATTTTATATAAATTGCCTCAATCAATTATCAGAGATGCAAATTGAAAATCTGAACTGTTGTATGAGATTTACATGGATCAAAATATCTACAAAATCATATATCTGAAGATTTTTTTTTCTTTTCAAAATCTCGGCCCGAGCCCAACCTGAGACCTGGGTCGGGAATGGCCTAAAAAGGTTGGGTTGACCCAAATTAGCCAATTTGGTGCCAAAAGACTAGGCCGATCCAAGTTGGTCCAGCATGACACGAAGAAAATAGCAAAATACAGGAGCGAAAAATCTTAATATTCAGCAAGAGAAAAGCAAAATAGGGATCAATTGATCACCAGAGTCACCTCCGATGACAAGGACCCGGACCTGGCTACAAGAGGCCCGGCCAACAGGCCCACTGCTACATAAGGACCATTAGATCATCATGCTAAATCCTTAGATGGGTCTATGTGCATGGATGCATGTAAGTGTGCAACGTACATGGCACACAATTCCAAAGCAACTTTCACCATGCATTTTCAAACAGTGCTCTTCCGATTTTCAGAGTTATATCTCATTAAGTCTCCACAGTTACAGTTACAGGTCTTATGTACAGGAAACTAACTTCTACATGAAATCAGTACTATTAAATATTAGTACATAGAGAAAATATAGATTATGTGCAGGAGCAAAAACAGATGAACATGAGAAAGAATTAAGATTTCAGTACCTAGCAGTTTCATCACCATGCCTACCAACATTGGAATGCTGATTTGAATGCAGCAGTTCCCATAGTGCTGGTTTACCTTGTTGGGTTGGAAGTGCCCAGGAACCTGTAAATTTAGAAGGCCATATCCACTCAAAAATGAGTCTCCAATGAAATGGAAATCGAATCTCCAACAAATATACATATCATTTCTAAGCAGAGTTAAGCATACATAATGTCACAGCTAAGTCACAGGGGAAAGCTGTCTTAAACCTACACATTTATAGCATCTTGTTTTTAGCATCCGTGTACATGTTGCTGTAGTATCGGTGAAGAGTCTTGAATAACTCCTGAGACTGTGTTGTTGCTTTCCATTGACCTCTTCTCTCACAGAATATCTATGGATCATGACCAATGATTAAGAACCGAGTGGAGTTGGAAAATTTGTCCAGAAGAAAGAGGAAAATAAATCCAAGGATAATCTACTTAAGAAGTAAACCTAATTATGATATTGAAGCAAACATAAATGGTATCTCCAAGAGAGGGATCATTATAATCTTTGGATTCCACTAAATACCTTGTTGTGGGCACCGGATCCGCCATATTGTAGAGCAAGAACATCACCCATCCTCTCATAGAAACCCATTAGATCCCCAGCCAAAGGGGCGTCTTGATCAATTCCAGGGACATCTATAAAGCCCAGGGCATGAAGCTGGTGCCCAAGAGCAGCTAAACCATAGGCATATTGGGCAATATTTGTGCGATCCAAGCAGTCTATACAATTTGTCCTGAGGACACCTTTTGAAAAGTAGGTTGTTTGCTCAAAGAGCTTCCATCCCTTTCAGAGTTATCCGCAGGAGATTCACTTCCGGAGATATTAGAGTTCCCCTGATCTTCTGATGATCCATTTCCAGATTTAACAACACCGGCTCTGCTGTCGTAAATATTGCATGGACTGTCACCAGCATTATCTTTCCTATAACAATCACAGAGAGATCATGTTTAAATTTTAAATGCAAGTTGTTGACAATAGAAAGGTAAAAGGTTGGTATAGTTTTACAAGGATAATATGTATTTATTAGGGTCCAAGAACCATATGAAAGGTAGGTCCATCACCCTGTAAGTCCATTAGAAGTTACCAGCAAAATTGATGCATTTAACATGGAAATGAATTACAGAAAGAATACTAGAAGTTTAGTAGTGAAGGAACTAGCTTAGAAGTACTTAACTTTGAGGATGTATACATTCTTCACAGGATTCTGCTTTGCTGAACCCTCTCTTACACACCTTTTAAGCTTCAATTAAAATTTCGACTCGATCATGATGAGCCCTTTTCTAGCCCTATGTGACCATGGAGGCTTGTAGGGAGCATAATTTAACTCACTACCTCTCCTGATGAATTGCCTATGATGTTCATGAAGCTTATCAACTTTTACCAAATTCAATCCAGTTCTCACATTTATTGAAAAGTTTCAAGGCAGAGCGCGCCATATTATGAAAAAATGTTAGTGGATGCTGTTTGGCTGCAAAGCTTGATTACCTTCACAAGTGTCTTCATCAACACACCAACACCTAATACTGTGACAACCAAAGTGCTCTTCAGATTGGTTGTCATCAAGTTTCAGAACAAAGCACTTTAAGATCAACCACCACTTTAGGTGTCATCACTACCTGACATGGAAGATTTCAGTACCATACATCTCGGACATAACAGATCACCAACTTCTTCCTGAAGCAACCTGGGATTTAGAGCACCTTCCCGTTTAGCAAATTCACATGATTCCATGGGCTTTTACTCCAGCCAAGGTGTGCCATCTTTGTACTGGTACTGTACAATATGCCTGATACGAGCGGTACACACCGGTAGGGTGAACCATGAACAACCAAATATTGCAAATTGTAGTGCATTGACTCTCTCCATTCCTGGATCTCTTATAGGTTCCTTTGTAATCTAGAGCCCTCATCCCTTCTAAAGTTCCTTTAAAATCAATTCAAATTAAGTCATGACAAGTTTTGCCTAGATAGTCTAAAGTTTTACTAAGAACTACTCTCACTATCTCTCTCCAAAATCTCATTCGTTGGTGTTGTTGGTGATCTTGCCACATTGCCAACTCCTTGGTCCTAGTAACCCATCTCCCAACACCTGAATCTTCAAGACTACTTTAGGAGAAGAAAATTATTCATCTTGACAATCCCCTTGATAATAAACCGTATCTGTTCATATTGGCAACCATGGACCATACGTGGTAACTCATGTGCCATGACTCCCTTATAAGGATGATCAAGTAAAGATTATACTAGAGCACTTACAGACTAAATAACACCACCAAAAGCGGTAGGTGAGATATTTGGTACAGAGGATTCCAATGAGACCACTAAATGACAAAACTATTTAACTAGATTCTTAAAATATCTTAGGACACCATATAAAAGTGATAATAAAAGAATTTTCCACATAATGCTCTCAAAAAATAGTATTTTTGTAAGGTATTAAGACAGAATCATTGACTATGCAGGCCAAATATTAACATCTAATGTTGAACTGAGAAAGGACTGCTAAATAATATTTTGAACATGTAAACAAGAAGTAAAAATGCAAAGTCCAAAAGATACTGGATTGTAAGGATGATACTTACACAATGATTGGCCACTTTGGAGCAACCTGAATTGGTAAAACAGGTATTACTTGACAATAAAAGATGCCAGTTAGATCCAATGCACAAGCTGCTGCTTTGCCCAATAACGCCAGCACATTTATATCTTTTCTGAATAAGTTTTATTATTTAATGTTAGAACCAAATCTTGAACAATCATTACTGGAAGAAAGAAAAAGGAACAATCTTCAACATAGCGACAAATAAAGGAAGCAGTAGGATACCTTCGGGAATGCTTTTGAAGATCCCAATGTAAGAATCTCAAGCGGTTTTCTTCTGATAAATCTTTATTTATATAATCAATGACATGCACAAATTCTGCACGGAGCAAGGATTCTCGAGGCTTCTTCTCACATGTCTGATTATGAAAACAAAGAGCAGTATGCAGGGGATCAGAAGTGATTATAGGTTACTTGCAATCCTTTTGTGTGTAAAAGTTGAATGTGTAAGCCATTTATTGTATAAATATTTCAACTCAAAATATAATATGCTTATCTTTTATACAAGTATGCACCAAAGTAAATTTAGAGACTGACCTTAATCAAGTTCAAAATAATTATTGGATTCCCATATCTCTTTACAAGATTGTCAAAGTGGAGTCTCGAAGCTTCATAGTTCCGGTCTTTTTTGTGCACTGAATTTTTTGGGTGTATGTGTAGGGATAAGAAGGAGAGGAATTAAAAGAATGAACAGGACTTGACATGTTCAAAACTTACAGATGATATCAGGCTTAACATTCAGTCCTGAAGTTTTCTGGGACCAAAAAGGGGTATTGAACCTCTGTTTTGTACAACAGAAGTTACTTGTGTAGGAACTTCTCCAGAGACATCTTCAAACACAATCTGCTCTGTCTCCACATCATTGGCAACCCTGCCCTTTTCATCAACACCACGCTTTAGATACCTGAGAAAGAAAATAAAGAGATAAATCCCAACGGTTGGCAAAAAGAAATTGATATGATTATATAGTAGGTACCAATTGTAAACACTTATTTAGTGTTATCACTTTCCATAACAGTATTAGAAAAAATTGCCCTAAATTCCAAAAATGGTAACCTGGTTCCAGCAAAATGGCGTGAGCGTCTGGCAATGAGTGTCAATATGAAATCCTTCCCAGAGATCGAGAGTTTTTCCTGAACAGATAACAGTCAATTCATCATTTACTTTTGGATTAATATGGATTAGATAACACAGCATCAAGAAGAAGAACTATCAACAACTTCCAAAACATAAAGAAACTGGGCACACATTACAGAAGACCAGGGAAATTTTATAAAATGCTTGTGCAGAAGATAAAGCACTAGTCTCCTGCTATTAGCAGCACAATTTGGAAATGACTAGATCAAGGTTAGTCATACTGTACCGAACTAGGTGGTATGGGGCATACCATACTATACCAGTTCGGTATCCGTATGCAGTATGGGAGGCGTACCTACAATCAATATGCTGAACCGGTCCGCCGTACCGACACCATAGCAAGTTGGCACTGGTACGGGGCCTGGTATTGAGATGGTGAAGTAGGTGATTCGAATACTGCAATTGGACAGAATGAAACCAAGGATTTTACTTGTAAAAAGCTAATACCAACAGGCCCTTTGTTAGGTAGCTACTTGAGTACAGACCCTATCAGCTTTAGATGACCACTCTAAACATATTCAAAACAAACTAAGCAATAGGTTAAAAAAAGAAGTGCTTCATTAGGGAACAAAGTCAAAATAACAATATATGAGGTGGGAGGAGAAGGCTCCAAGTTAGAGAGAAACTTCACCATGAACTCACAAGTCCTGAATCATTGGCCCCTGAATTCTAACTGTCCACACTGCTCATATTACAATACAGAGCCTCCAATGATGAATAAGTGATAGATAGCAGGGTGAATGGAGATTTGAGGTTGTCAGATGCATTTATTCATGCAAGCAGAACACCTACAAACTAGAGATCATAAATTTAGTGATCAATTCATGAATCGGCAGCATGATTTAACAACAATGGAGGCTCCAAGATAAGCATGTGCCTACAGGACTTGATATTCGAACAATGGATTGTAGATTCTCATACATGTATAATAGAGCCACACCCATTTCTGGCGGAACATGTCAACAAGAAGAAGCAGTGACCCAGAAAAGGAAAAGATTTCTGGATGTGTTTCATTTAGATAATTGTCTATATATAATATTCCTAAACATACCCCAAAACCAGTCTTCCAAAATTTACCTGAACAAAAAATCCATATACCAATGCAACCGTCCATATAGTGTTCTTGAGATGATTCCGAATCCCACGCGTCAAGAACTCGTTCCAGACAAACATTGTTTCATAAAGAGCCTGTCCTCTCTCCCCATCGCATGCATTCTTCTGAAGACTACGCATTACATTGTATGAGTAGCTGAAGAAGAAGTCCTTTGTGAGATCTACCATGCATAGGAGCCTCATGTATCTATGACATCAATGAAAGAATAAAATTGTTAATGCCGTTGTCAATGTGCAACGAAAACAAGGAAAAAGCTGAAAGAAAATTTTGTGGTTGGTTTAACTGTTCCCCTGCAGTAAGAGCAATAAGAAACCTGAACTTGTCTGTGATACCTTGTTTCAAATGAACATTTTGTGACAACCTCAACATTGCATTGAAGTTGCCTCTACACATAAGAAGTAACCGATCTGGCATTTAGGCCCCAAGGAACAGTAACGACTTTAAATTAACATAGATGCCCTGGACTAATGAAACGAATTTAAGAAACGTGGAATACTTGCATAGACAATACTGACTCCTATTAAAATTACATCTATAGCTGACAACAACAATTAACTGAATCATTTAGGTTTTGGAAGAATTGGACAACATAAGCTAGTGAATAGATTAAACAAAAGCAATATATATATATATATAACTTGGAATTTCTTCATCATTACAACAAATATAACCCCAACAGTGCATTGAGATTGTCAATCAGAAATGGAATTCCTCATTAGTTTAGATAATCTATGCAAAATGGAATGCTTAAATATAAAGAATAGAAGTTAAACATTATAACATTTCTGCAGGCAGTAATGGTACACTTTCTTAACATTAATGATTACCGTGTCCATTAGAAGTACAAGAGATATCACACATTTTTCATATTCAGAATAAAAAAAGACCTGTTCTCATCCTTAGAATTAGCCATATTGGACCCCACAGTAGAATGTGGGAATGCAATTGTTTCACTCTTCAAGATAGCATACACCGCATGGCCACATATGGTGCCAATTTTTCTTCTTCTTGTAATGAGCAACATGTAGTAAGGCCCTAGAAACTTGAAAAACCCTGAAATAAATAAATAAAAATCACTTGATTGTCAGAATCTCAACAGTAAATTTATTAGTAATGCAGCATCCTTTGTAAGGCATTACACAAAAGGAACCCAGGCTAGACGTACCAACAATTCCATAGCATTTGGTAACAAGTTTAGTCCCCCAGACGACCTGTTCTCATCATGTATTCGTTTCAATGAGTCATAGCATTCAATTTCCGAGTATGTGGTGGGGTCTTCAGTGATGTTCAATTCACAAGGCTCTGATCGATCAATTGTGAGCACTCTCCATAGCCTTCTACTCTTGTCTCTTCCAACCATATAAAATTTCTGCAGCATCATGCAGCAAGAGCAAAACCATTGTCATTATGAAAAAAGACAGACAGTGGACATATAACACCTACAATTTGTTAATGAAGCCAAGAATGAATTGTTGGTGAACATTAACATCAAATCATTCAGATGGAATACACCGAGCAACATGCAATAAACTTAGCTACAAACCAACATAGTGCTAAGAGAGGAGACCGGTTAGACATTGGTGAGTTTTAAAATCAATTGAAACAAACCACGACCGATTAGTGTTTTTTTGGCCCTGCACACGTAAGCAAAACGTAAGCTCTGACAAAAAGCAAAAAATATAATATCAGGAATTCAGAAGCAGAAAATTATCAAAAGAATTTGCACTTTACACCAGATCATCAATAAACCAGCAGGAAAAAAGGTGCTGCCATGAGATAAAAACAAGAACAAACGGGAGATTTTTTTTTTTCCTCGTCCAAATAGCAGATATAGATTAAAAAATATATATCATCTTGGAATCATCCTCGAAAATATTTTTTCACACTGAAACAAGGAGAGAATAATATAAAATCTATTAAAAAAAAAACAAGAACCGCACAATTCCACATCGTGAGATTGACCGATTCACAACGAATTATTGCCGAAAGGAAACAAAAGTAAATTTTTTTTAAAAAAACAGAGATAAGAGATTGACAAATAACAAATTCAAACCAAAGCCAACCGCTCACCAGTGCAGTCTTGTAAAGCCCAAACTTCTGAAGGCATCCGCTCCCGGCAGAGGCCGAGGAGTTGGCCTCCGCCTCCACCTCCGCATCAGCCTCCGCCGCCGCCGCCGCCGCCCAATCCCACTCCACCTCACTCTCCGCCGCCATCCTATCTAGAACCCGAGCATCCCCCCTGTTCAGGAACCTCATCGCTCTCCCAGCAACTCCCTCCTTCCACATCAAAACCTCCACACTCTTCCGTCGGCGAGACGAGAGAAAACTCGAACTAAAACCCCAAGACCGGCTCTCTCCCCATAAATACCCTACAAACAACTCGAAATCTTTTTAAACAAAGAATCCTTTTTAGGAACAAGCTCAAGAATCGATTCAAAGTTCTAAAATAAATAAATAGAAAGGAAACCAATAAAACTTTCTCTCTTTAAAGTCTCTCAAAAAGGTAAGATGATTTCAAGAAAAAACCGCTCTTTTCTCTCCCGTGGTTTCTCTTCGACATGGTGTCATCGAGGGCAAAAACAAAAGAGGAAACGAGACCACAGAGCCTGGACGACGACACCCGCGCAACGAAACCCCGCGCGATCCAAAAAACGAATAAATAAATTAAAGGAAAAAAAAAATCGATCCTATATAAATAAACTCCTCCTTTCTTATAAATACGCCCTCTTTCAATTTGATCCGTGGAGTGTACTCTTTTAAATGGAGTAGGACTAGTATCGGTTCTCCCCTTATAATTCGGAAACCAAACAAGAAACGAACTGGTGTGAGAAGTCCTAAACGGTAAACTACTTCAAAAATCCGGGGAGGGATCCAGTT
Organism: Elaeis oleifera; assembly: GCA_000441515.1. Taxonomy (NCBI): domain Eukaryota; kingdom Viridiplantae; phylum Streptophyta; class Magnoliopsida; order Arecales; family Arecaceae; genus Elaeis; species Elaeis oleifera. The sequence goes on along the minus strand of KE504635.1, from coordinate 2,230,985 downwards.
CTGAATTTAACACGAGGAGATCCCGGGAGGAAAATATGGAGTATTATTCGTTGGATATGAGATCTTATTCTGGATTTTTAATTCCATTTCTAACATGGTTCTTCGATGAGTATACTATTATTAGTACGTTTTCTTTGTTAACTACAGCTAACGCGGATTCCGGATACGGAGAGATTTAAGGCGACGAGGATCTGGTGAGAGAATAAAATGTAGCGGTTAAAATAACAAGTTCATAAGGATAAGAGTGAGACAGGAAACCGTGGATTATACTATTCTTTCTTCATTCATCCTTGATTTTTAAATCGCTAAACTAATTTAAAATGGTTTATGGTTTAATTTTCAAATCTTCAATTATGAAAACAACTAACTCTGATTTCTGATAGACATTTAATGTATTTCTATTTCTATATAGTTTTATTCATGCTAACTCCAGAACCAGCATATGAGAGAAAATGTAATTTAGCAAGATGAATATGAGATGTGATACTTTGGGAGAAAGTTATTATAGGTCAATTATTTCATAGAATATAGGGATTTATGTAATTATATTAGAGTGAGCTTCCCATCAGTTTCTCTCTCTTTCTTTGAAAAAAAAAAAAATCATGGAATGTAGGATCTTTAGCAACTGCATATATATGCACTATTATAGCTACTTGGAGAAATAAGAATATCAAGAGGTTGCATAGCATGGTTCCTTGCAAAAGGTTTAGAAATTTTTGTGTTGAATGATACACATGAAGAAGTATAGAGATCAACACTTGAAGACAGGGACATGGTAATTATTCCATTTTTTTTTTTTTTTTGTTTATGAAAGCTTGTAATTAATTTTTGTATTGAATGATATGTAGAAAGAAGGATAAGAGATTAATATTTGGTATTGCTACCTTTAAATCTATATATATCATTTTTTGTACCTTTTTCTTAGCTATTCGTTTAGTGCATGCACATATGTTTAATGATTGATGTTTACATCCCTGATGCATCATGCTTCAAAATAAAATTCTACAAGACATTAGAAGGCGTAAAACACATAAATTTCAAATTCTTTAAAATAGAAGAAAGAATATAGAGTTCTTACGGGTGCCAATTGGTCTATCATTAAAAACTCTAATCGATTGCAGCAAAGACTTGTAGTGGGTCTACAGGCATTGGAGGTGAGTTACCGTTGTCTTGTCTCACAGAACCACCTAAAATTCCAATCTAGAAAAATGAAATCCATTTACATCATTGGGATAATTGAGTTAGCATTTATAAATTTACTTGATCTCGTGCAATGCAATTATAAATTTACTTGATCTCATGTATCCTTCCACTTCTCTCAACTCTTGATTGCAGCTGTTTGATTATGAAAAAATGATGATCGTCATTATGTTGAAAGGATCAGATATTTTCAGACATATTTATCGAAAGATGAATATTACTATCAACTGGATGGTTGTCTGTATCACTAATCATTTTTATTTGGATAGAGGGAGAGACAATTTTGAAATCTTTCAAAGATATTTTATTTTTAATTTTTTTGATTGTATTTAATTAAATTTAGAATTATTGTGTTATTTTTATCGTAAAAGCATTGGATTGCCGTATCTAAAAAATAAATAAATAAAATAAAAATATTATCTCCGCTACGTAGGATAATGTGATTGGACTGCTGGTGGGAATGTACGGTAAAGAAGGAAAGGGCCGGTAGTCCGCGAAAGAAGGATGATTGGCCACAGAAAGCAGTGCAGGAGACTGTCCGTCCGGTGGGTCCGGCCTGCGTACCAGTACGAGCCAATCACATTGCAGGAAAGGATGAGTGAGATACGCGGAGAATTGTATATTGTGGGGGTCCCACCACACGAGGGGGACGACGAGGCAATGATTGAGAACGTAGTAATTTCTTCACGTCCGCCGCCTCAGCTGTGGAGGGTTCTCCCTTAACCCCGAAAGGTCAAAAAGCCACGTGTGGCCAAAAATAACAGGGGTACATAAGTTCCGAGCTCTTTTTTAAAATAATATAAAAATAAATTTATTTGTTTAATTAATATAAATTTAAATTTATTTATATAATTGATGTAAAATGTGTAAAATATCATTTTAAATGATATTTTATCAAAACCACGTCACCCCACTTTCCATCCCAAATTTCTACGTCGACGTCGTTCAAAAAAAAAAAAAATAGAAAATGT
>KE504635.1:2204414-2217651 GCA_000441515.1 Elaeis oleifera | reverse complement strand
TGGGGTGACGTGGCCTTGGTAAAACGCCATTCAAAATGGCGTTTTACCCATTCTGCATCAATTGTGTAAATAAGTTTGAACTTGTATTAGTTAAATAAATAAATTTTATTTTTATATTATTTTGGAAAAGGACTCCATAAGTTCTCTTATAATTATTTATAATTGTGGATATTTATAACGACTAATGGTCAAAATGAGTGCTGTTATAGTTATCATCTAGATTCTATTTGGCAATAGATTTACTAAGATGATCTTAGATTATTGATGAATTGATCCTTATCTAATATTATCATACTTAGTGTATTATATTTTAATGATTAAAATTATTAGATATCCATAAGTAACGTGCTTGTGCTTGGTATTCACAAGAATTCAAGATCACTAACCATACGATACTAAAATTATCTATAATATTTTCTAAAGATATATTTATTAATCATATAAAATTATATTATAATCAACTATTATTGTATTTGTTAATATATTAATGTCAATATATTCTATAAAATAATTATTGATCATAAAAATATATTAATACTTATTATAAGATCAATATTTTCATTTATACTTATAATAAAATATTATTTTAATACAACAATTTACTTGATGATGAATGAAATAATATATTAAATAATTTATGATACTAATATAAATTATAAAAAATATATTTACTATAATTTAAAATATAATTGAATAACAAGATGATAATAATATGATTAATAATGTAATATAATATAATAAATTATATATATATATAATATTGTCATATCATTTATTGATGTACTAATTTTTCTCATTGGATTGAAAGGCAATTGCCTCCAAATTTTAGCCTAAGATCATTATCATGAAACAACCACTCCTTTCCAATTGGTTAAGGCAATTTGCATTGCTTGAACCCACTTGGTGAAAGCACACCTACATCCCTCAACTGGTTGCCAGATTCAACGGAATAAAATATGCTACCATTTTTCTTTCCATTACAATGGCCAATGAATAATAATTAATATTTTATTGTATATGTGACCAAATATTGGCTTAATTAGTCCTATAATGACTAATATTTATTATTGAAAAACACTAGTGCAAATTATTACTTTGTTATTTATGAAGATATCAAACCACGTAAATTCCATTGTTGTACAATACTATTATAATAATAGCCATAGTGTGTGTGCATACATGCTTCTCTCTCTATGAGAAAAGGAGAGGGTTGACCCCTTAGCCAGGTGCTATTGGAGCTTAAATCCAAATCGTTGCTGCCCATCTTTTCCTCAAAATAGATAAAAATGTTGATTGATAATTCATTAACACCCTAAATGTTGGTACCTTAACAACTCAACCAATTAATGCCATGATTCTGATAATCTAATGCAATTAAATAAAAAAAATTCACAAAAAGCTTTTACATGGATTTTATGTGATTTATTAATCCAAACCATATATAGTTAATGACTTGCCTCTTAATAATTATATACACTAGAAGTGAATGCTTATTTGGTTCATCAATACTCACCTAGTTCATCAATGCTTATCTAAATCTTTTTGGGTGGAGATTGAGATAGAAACGTGGCCCTTTGTGCAGGGGAAGACAGGACAACGAGCAGGGACAAAGGTCAGATGATAACCCAACCAACTCATCCCGTTGCCACCAAAGGCCTAGAAGGAACCCCAAAATTCTCTCTCTTTCCATGTCATGTTTCATGGTCCCTGGGACAAATTTGAATTATCCATAGGTCTTGAATCTTTCTTTCTAAACGTGCATCGGTTTCTTACTTGATATTGTTTATAAAATCTTTGAACTTTTGATTCTCTTGTGATATTATACATGTGCGTGTGTACGCTATGGTCCTTAAGTCTTAATCATGGTTTTCTCAAGAAAAAGTCATAACTAATGGGGGCAGTCGATCGGCAGTTTTTTTTTCAGATATCTGATCTATCTTGAATCCTAATATAATCCATTTAACAATACTCTATTAAATTTGGAAAGAGTTTGAAATATAAAATTAAAATCAGTTCGAGTTTGAGCCAGATTTAGGACTTGACCCTCGGATATCTGCTATCTAAATCCAATTATATATCTATTTTGTAAATTTTATAAAATATATATATAATACCGGATGAGACGATTTAAACTCCATGTTTTAAGAAAATCTAACCACTAGTTATTCGGATTGATCAGAAGGATTTAGATACCTAAATAATCCGACCCCAAAAAAATTAATAGGCCCGGTTTGGGTACCCGGCAGATTTACCAATTTTTAATGGGATAGAGTTTAGAATTTTTGGATAAGTTTATGTTTGGGTTTGGAATAGGTCCGGATAGTAAGATTTTCAATGGTTTCGTTATGGATAGAGCAAATTTTGCGGATACGCTACCAGCTGTCATTCTTAGTCTTAACCATGGTAATATTTGTTTATCCTAAACAAATATCTCGATTGCTACAAGCCATATTGCTTGGCGGACTTGTGGATCAGAAGTGCACAAATCCATGCCAAGTTTGCAAGATTATCGGTTACGTAAATAAATATATCCAGCACAGCGGTAAATCTAAGTCCTCGATGATAAAGTACTTGACCATGAATGGATATTATTGGATTAAATTTCGTTTTTGAGGAAAATATTGTATTGACTTCTCTTTATACATATTGAACCCATAAGCTTCAACCAATTATGGAATTAAATAAAATTTGCTAGAGTAAACATTTTCATTTGAATTAATTGCATAAGTTATTTGTTTAGCAGTTATTCGTGCTATCATGATCAATGCTTACAGGAAAGTGCAAATTTAGTAATGCATGTCAACAGGCCGACAGGCAGGCCTCAATCACATTACCAAGGCTTATTGACAAATCTTCCTTCCACCTTTCTAGAAAGGGCCAGCTAACATTTCTTATAAGATCTCGTTCACACTTCATGAGATTAATCTAATATATATGCTTCAATTCTTGGAAGGTGTGTATTGATTATTCTGGTAATTCTCATCCTTGATGATCTATTTAAGATAATAAGAAACTCAAGCAAGTGTTTCAATTGAGATCTAGCCTTCTTATTCTAGGCTTAAAATTAAGGGAGATGGTTGGCTGCCTTGTAAAAGTAGAAACAAATGGACAACTATGAAGCTATTTGATATATATACATTTTAGCTACACGATAAGTGCTGCTAGCATTTTTTTTCTAATGTGATTGAAGATTCATATGGTTCTTATATGAATACATCCAATAGAACCGGAAATAAAATGTAGAACTAACGAAATAAAATTCATCCACAAAGCTCTATATACAAGCATGCTTGGCCATATAGGATGATGCAACCCAATATGTTGCTCTATTCTTTATAAACATAAGGGTCATAGAAAGAAAGAGCTATAGCTTTTGGCTGTTCTCCAAATATCCGGAATGTCCATGCTAGCATTCAATATATGTGTTGGCACGCGACTCAAATTAAGATATATCCTGTCTCTCCAGGTAAACAACCAAGGTGCAAAATAGCCTAACCTATGCTTCATTCACGACAATGCCCATGCTATGGGTTGGCATATATATGTTAGGTGAAGTCACTGAATTAAGTCCCCACAAAGCTCCCCAACCCACCTTTCTGATGACATAACAGAGATCGAGGGATTGAGGCCAATCATTAGCACGAGCAGCAGGGGTTTACATGAAACAGCCATGTTAGGCTGGAGTATATGTGCTGTGCCATTCTCCTCTCTAGGGACAGTTGTGACACAAATAAGATTGATATGTAATCATGTTTCATGTCATGCATATTAAGATGTTGGCTATCATATGGGCTGCTTCTCATAGTTGATCATATTCTAGTGATATAAATAAATGGGGGGAAGCCTCCTTTTCCTTTAGAAAAAAAAAAAAGAAAAGGATCATATTCTAGTGAGATGATTACGTGAATCTGAAATAATGAGAAGTGAATTTGAAGTCACGAAGAAGTCCTAAAAAGGATTTCAGACTCTAGTCAAAGCATTTAATTATAATCTGGTTTCAGCTCATGGAAGAATCCTACAGCCTCTTGCTTTATTTTGCAAAGACTATGTAGAGGCATCCAGTAAAAGGACAGGGGTTCTATCTTTCGCGTCAAAAAAGGATTCACCTTCATCCGCACGAATCTACCATTGGATTGCGCAATAGTTGTTTTGAGATCGATAGAAGCCAATGAATGAAGGATCTCGATGCTTTGAGAATTATGCAATTTGGGATCTAATAGTTACATCACACAAGAAGTTTAATCATTTTTTTGCACGAAATCAAACCCTCACTAAAAATCTCACATTTCTAATTGTTAGCATGCTTTTAAGTGATCACAGGATATCGGATGGAAATGTCTTTGATATTTTATGATATTCTCTAATATCAACCAAAATCTTTCACGATATTTCCTGATGCTCTTTAAGAATTTTTAAATATTATTTTTAAAAAATATTTTCAAAATTATTGTAAAATCAAACTTATTTAGGGATCTACGGTTGTTTGGATTGTGGGATGCCATGCACGAAATCGTAGATTCAACCTGTGATGTTATTACCACGTAGGAAAAATTATGAGTTAAACTTATGATTTTATGTTGATTAGAAATCGTACATTGGATCAACGATTTTGCTAAGAAAAGGCTCCTCCACATTCTTCCCCACTGGAATCCAAATCCCAGCGCCATGGGTCCCAACACCTCCATCGCGACCGCTGTCCTCCTCCTCCTGGCCCTGGCCTCTGTTGCCACCGCCGCCAGCGACTCGGGCATGTCCATCCTCAGGCACGGGGAGAGGAGCGACGAGGTGTGCCGCCTCTACCAGGCCTGGAAGGCATGGCACAGCCGCCCAACAACGCGCTCGACGAGGACTAGCGGCGCTTCGAGATCTTCCGGGATGGCAATCACGAAATCATGGCAGCCAAAATCTTTTGGAAATTTCAAGCACTTCTCCGGCACTGCTTCTCCTTCAGCGCCAGGGCAAGCCCAATACGGCATCGCAGGCGTGCGTTTCTTAGCCTTCACTCCCAGTGGATTGTTCTTGCTCTATTTGTCAAATCACATGACATAGAAAACAATAGTAAGTGTACAGAAGGTTACTTCAAGAGATGGATTCACATCCACTTTAGAAGTTTCAGGGTATCATATAGCAGAACAGAATGGGGATCGTAAGAACAAAGGTATCAGGTAAGCAAAATAGGATCCATATATTGTAATTTCTCAAAAGAAGAATGTATATATTGAAGGTGAAGGATCAAAAGTCCCTTGGTTGGTTACTTGAAAATTAAATTATGAGCAGACAAATTCTGTTAGTGGTCGTCGACCGAAGGAAATAAAGAATTGATGCTAGAAAAATGAAAATGAGAAGCTTTGATCTATTTAGCTTTCTTTTTCAATCCACTAATTGGGCATGCCCAGTAAGGTGCTGATTTCCACCTATTTGCTACTCAGCCTGACTGGGATCAGGCCTCAGATGATTTGGCCAAGAACCATCCAAATTATCACTAAGGGATTTTGGAATTTCACTCTGCCAACGAGGATTTGAATTCATACTGCAATCCCTAACAACTAACAAGCATTAAAAGTGGTCTTCTGAAGTTGGGAGTTTCCACCGGGCAAGTTTCCTTCCCAAACATTGCAAATGGGGTAGTCATAGTGACAGCAGCTATAGTGGTCTTCACAGCAAGTCGCACCCTGGAGTGGACAGCATCCCCATGCAAAGCAGTAGCGGCCAAATTCATAGAAATAGCAGCATGTCATGCTCGCTGGATAGGAATAGTAGCTAGTATCACAAACAGTTGGGGGGCTTGATAGGGGAAGGAGGTGATGGACCATGATGGGTGGGTTCTGGCCTTTTTTTTATGGGATATGATGCCTCCATCCTAATGTATCCAGCCTCTCCCCATCATGAGACCCATGAATTCTTCGCAATCCAATAGTCATTGCCATTCTCACCGCCATAGCTTCCACATAGATCCTCTACAATGCACCATACGGTGCAAGCAGTCCACCATACGGTGCGATGCACTGCATGCACCGTCCATCATGCGATGGACGGCGCGCATGATGCACTGCATCTGCATCGCAGTACCGTAGAAGATCCGCATCCCTATAGTTTACTGTAGTTACACTATGTTCTAGCGCGATACCACAATATCCAATGAATTTTTCGTAAGCTTGAAAGAAAATGAATAGATAAATATAAAAATAATAAATGATTATGGTAAATATATTTAAGTCACGAACAACCACATAGTTGGAGGATCATACATACAATAATCTAATTTTTTTATAAAATTAGATGATCAATATTATTATTGGAATAAAAAAATATGTAAGACATCCATGCAAGTACTGGTGATAAGACACTTGCCCCATATAAAGATACAAAGGTATTTGGATTGAAATTTAAACCCACGATTTTTTCTTACGTGGCAATGAAATGGTGGGTTAAACCTAAGATTCACGTGTGGCATCCCATGCGATCCGATCAGTCATAGATCTATAAATAAGTTTGATTATGATAATTTAAAATAATTTTTTTAAAATAATATTTTTTAAAAAAATATATACTCTTTAATACTAGTTTCTTTATTTGATTGAACCGTTCCAGTTCTCTCAAAACCCTAGTATGGTTCAAAGGTAGAAGAGAGCGGCCCACATGCTTGGCTAATTTCCAATTAAAATTTCTGCGATAGATAAGACAGATTTGGAACACCAATGCCGTCTCTCCATGTGAGACTCCGGTGAAGAACTTGTTTATGTTTCATGACGCTTTGAAAGGTCAAAAGTCTTAAAGGCCAAAAAAAGGGAGGACTGGCCACATGCCAATAGCTCATAGTTTCATGCACGAGTTCAACATTTTTTTGGCCTTCGTAGGACCTTTATCCAAACACGACGAAACCTTATCTAAAAATTTATAGCTTGTCAACCTGTAAACCTACAATCCCAGCATAAAATATTAATTAATTGAAAACATTAACAAAGCTTATACAAAATACGGTGTTTTTATGATTGTGAATCATGATTTAAACGTCACCAAATGTTCCTTGGTCATCAAGCTGGTGTTTGGTTGGAGCATATATAAGTCTTGGATTTTTTTTTAATAAAGAAAATCATTATCTTCTTCTTTGTTTAGTATTTCTCCAAGTCAAATGATTGCATCTAGGTAGGAGCCCCTCACTCATGCATTAAACATTAGATTTTTTTTTAAGAGACATCGTATCATCATCATTAATTATCTTGTCTGTAAATAAACTACTAGAAGCCTACCATCTGTTTCTTTGCCTGGTAAACTAAAGTGAACAGAATTAAGAAGCAATCGAGTAAGGGATCTACACACTCAACAGTCTCATTTTTATATCAATCTTGCGAGAATCATGCATGTCTGCTATGATATCTGGGATGTACATTTGACAAGCAAAATTTGCTACCCAAGGCAGTATATATGAGCAAGCAAATCTAGCCATCGATTTTTTTTTTTTCTTATTGGAAGCCGGTGCTTATAACAATCTAGTTGGGTGCACCCATAAGATCAAAAAATAAAATATCCTGTAGAATCCGCAGACAGATCTAATCTTGACGTCAGATCCAGTGTCGGTGTGCTCCATCACGTAAGAAGCGATCCAATCGGCAGCGCTATTCATCTTTTGATAGACATGCTGAGCCGATACCGTCACTAACTTTTTCATTGGCTGCTGTTTGCAACTGAATTAAGAAAGTAGTGATTGATGGATGGTATTGACCCATCAACAGGTGAAATGTTGGATAAATAGAATAACACACTGTTCTCAAAAATAAAGGATGGAGTAATATCATATTTTGCAAATGTATCCGTTTCTTCTTTTTTTTTGCCTCTAAAGCAATAAGATAGAAACAGACATATTACTAAGAAGTGTCAATAATATGGTAAATATGTAGACTTCATGCCCAGAGGTAGGTAGGTTCATAAATTTCATGTTATATATAACGCAAATGATATTTTTTATCACCATTTTTATCAGGCTGCCTTTTCTTTAATTTGACAGATGCTCTATGTTCATACTACCATTAATGCTAATGTAATTCAGTTGGTATATAAGGTATCTAATGCATCCTGTTTCAATCAATATAATAAGAAGTTGATTATTAGAAGTACTAAAAGGGTTTTGACTAGATAAACAAGATTTGAGGTTTGGAACCTTGCGAACTCCATGCACATGTACCACTTTCAGAACATCATTTTTTTAAATTTTTTAATACTCTCTTTCTAAAGGACTTGTGAAGAAGTGGTAACATTGGTTACCCACCCTCTCAAGGTGCCATTAGCTAAGTAGTAGAATAAAATTTTTCCTGTGTGTATTACTGTATTACGTACCACTCTCCTAGCTTGCTACCATACTTTTTGTCGGGAGGTTGAAAATGAAAGACAATTCCCAGATTGGTTTCATTGAACCTAAATTTTGTATTACATATGCACCACTTATTATTTGCCTCTTTTTCTCCCCTTTTTGCTAAATTTTTTGCTCTATGACATATGCAACATAATTTAAAAGGAGACAAGAACATGTTGCACATATAGCATAAGCAGCAATATTCAATTTGCTACCAAGTTCTCAATATTCAAATTGCCATTAATTTGTTGTGTCATTCAAAACCAGGTGATAAATAAGCGTAGTATCTAGGATACCTCAAGATATTATTGCCAAACATGTTGCTAGGCTGGAACATCCTTATTTGCTTCCACTCGATATAATAATCATCTTCTTATGCACATGCTAAACTTTAGAAAGAAAAAAAAAAAAAAGAAAAGGGATAGAGCCCCCAATGTTACCATCAAAATCTGCCATATTATGATCATAGAATAAAAATTTCCTTGGATATTCACCAATGAAATATCTCCTATTTCTTGAAAAAGCATTTGAGAAAAAAGCAATTGTCATAATAGTGATTATCAATTTTTTCATTATTGAAAGTAATAATATCAGCACATGTGCAAATGCTGCTGTAAAATAAAGAAAAAGAAAAACTTCAAGCTAGAGGAAGATGCACTTGGTTTATGAGATATTAAAAGGTGAAAGTTACAAATATTAATTATTTCTATTCTATTTGTATGTTTACTTTAGTTAATTAGAAAGCAAATTTTATAAATGTAGGAGTAGAAGATGCATATTCTTGGATGCAATTTCAAATAATTTATGATGCTTAATCAGTGAAGCTGAGAATTTCCAAGAAAATAATTACTTAAAAAATCATCCAAAATGATACTGCATTTCTAGTGTGACACTTGTCATATATACAAGCAGCCTTGTTCTAAAGAATATTTCCAACAACAATTCATAATCATCAAATCATGGCAGACTCTTTACCAAAAAAAAAATCATGGCAGACCAAATCCACTCCTAGGCCTCATTGTCTTCAGCTGGGTGGGTCCTATGCCCTCACCCCCAACTGGGTGGCCCCACCACCACCCTCCAATGGCCAAGCCTTACTTATTGAGCCTCCACCCCCTCCTTCCCATCTGCCACTATCTCTCTTCCCCCGCTTGTAGACCACCCGTTCCACCTCTGTTTCCCGGATCCCGTCGCCCCGGCCAACGAGAACGAACCAAATGGCGAAGAGCGGCCGCCTTGGCAAGATCAAGTGCATGCTCGAGCGATGGCCCTCCCTCGGCCGCCTCGCTCCCGGCGGTGGCGACGGTAGCGCCGCCCCTCCGCCGCCTTGGAGGGCGGCGAGTGGCGGCCGTCCTCCTTCCACGGGGACAGGTCCCTACTCGGCCTCCACCCGGTCTACGTTGGCAAATCACGGCGGCGATACCTAATCAGTTCCAACATCGCCGGCCACCCTCTCTTCCAGCTGCTCGTCCAGCGATCAGGCGGGTCCGAAGAAGGTGGCGCCGCCACCTTTGTCGAGTGCGAGGTGGTGCTCTTCGAGCACCTTATCTGGATGCTCGAGAACGCTGACCCCCAGCCTGAGTCCTTCGACGAGCTTGTCGAGTTTTACGCTTGCTAGATACCAAGCATTGCTCACCGGCAGAGCACCGGATCGCCATGTACATGTACATGCATGCATGCATGCATATTGTAATTTTTTTGTGCAATTATTGGAGAGGCGGTACTGTAAGGTATTCGTTGGGTGTGAAAGAATGATGAGGCCTCCTTGGTTTGTCAAAAAACGTATATCACTCAAGAACATTGTGTAATTTGTTATATTGAGAAGGATGTTGTTTCCGTGTTCCCACATGTTTGATTATCCTCTGGCATCAGAGTGTTCTGAAAGGATCAGCTTGTATGTATGTATGTATGTATATTTGTTTAAAGATAATTTTGTGTTTAATTTGGTAGCATTGCTGTTTGTGATTTAATGCTTTATTTCTCATGCGAGTGGTAACCATGGCAGTCCGAACGTCCGCACGAGTCTAAAGTCTAGATTGCCATTATGCTGGTTGACGTTGTAATTTATACTTGATTGCCAAAAATAATTCATCAATAATTCAAATCCCTGTGTTATTTAGAAGGGCACGGATCGTCTGTGGGACGTATTTATAAAGTGATATAATAAGATAATATAATCGTTGTTTTCAGCCAATGCACCTTTTAATGAATAAACTATACCAAAAAGTGTTAAGTGTTAACGAAGAAAAAGAACCTTGCCTTTCGTCGTGGATAAGCAAGCGTAACGATAGTCCCAATTTGTGCCTTTTCTAGTGGAAATATCCAACCGAAGCAATTGTACAATGTAACCCAAAAAAAAAAAAAAGGCAATTGCACTATTGGTTGATGCATTTCTTGTGCTTAATATTAATTTTAACCATAAATGTGGAGAAATGAAATTTTTTTCCTACTTATTTGATGACGAGCTTAATTACCAAAACTCTCTTCCTCACCTCCTTGAGATTAGGGTGGCAATCGTGCCTTGGAGGTAGTGGAGATGAGGAGGTGATGGAAGTGGGAAAAAGTTTTGAGAGAGAGGATGATGCACTGGTGCTGCTGGAGAATTCTGAAACCTAAAACTCAAAAAAGAGAAATGAAGAAAGAACCCGGCCTCGAATGAATGGGTAGCAAGGCAGGATAGTCAAATTCAGCCATGGGTAGATATGATAGGTTTAAATCTAACCGGACCTAATTAGCATTAAACAAGCTAAATAGATTGTGTTATTTGAAAACCAAATCTGACCAGTTTAAAATATATAGAATGGATCAATTTGATCTGTTTATGATTCGAATCTGTTTAACCCAAATTCAAATCTATTTATTAAAATTGAATACAAATTGGAATTTGGCACTCATCTTTATAATTAAATCCGACGTCACAGACTCAGGATATGGATTGCTAGCATACCATAACGATGTGACTACTATAAATCATGTCCCCATTACAATTCACAATAAAATAAGGAAAAATATGGTAAAGTTAAAATTGAAAACGTGGACTTCTATTCTGAACAACCTTATGTCATCCTGTGCCGAACATTATATGTAAGTTAAATATGAGGATGCAAATCAGAGATCTGGTGGCCTTTAGGGATGAGGATAATGGAATCATCATGTCTATGGATCCACACTTGAGTAATACATAATTTACATTGTCTAGGCATCACTGCCTGTATTCAGGTAGTTTGATGTTCTCCATGGATCATCCAATAGACAACTTTTGTTCTCCTTATTTCGAACAAAATAGCATGTTTTTTATTGCAGGGGATATCGTATTATCATTCACATGAGGGATCTCAGCATGTCTTGCTTGGTGCAGACGTGACTCCTGGTAATATCCTTAATGCTGGGGCAGCCTGCCAAGGCCATGGTCAGCTCCAACTCGTTCTGAAGCATTTCAATGACCCTTCTTGCTCCATATTCCCTTTTGCTGCCAGGCCATAGACCACAGGTCGCCCAATCTGTGACACATGGGAACAAAGTGATATGATGAATCAAAGGTGCTACAGATTTTTTTTTTTCCGGTAAATGTAGTTGAAATTTTGATGAATTGCTTAGTAAAAAAAAAACTGAGATGGTCAAGAAGATTTGGAATTAATGGTGGCAAGAACGAAGCAGGAAAAAATGGTTAACAACGTAACATAAAGTTGGGAGTATTAAGGTTCACCAATATAAGATGACAGACTTCTAAACTCCTGCAAGAACATAAAAGTTAAACAAAAGATATCTCTTTAATTGTGAAATCAGGAACAGAGGGATTAATTCCTTGAACTTATCCATTTTTGCTGTATAGGATTCATTACAGAACTTGGTTAAATATACACATTCTTTGACGAGGTTGTGTTTATGTTCATGACTCGAGAAAGCATACCATTACAGCTTTAGCACCAAGAGCCAAGGCCTTGAACACATCGGTTCCACGTCGGACTCCTCCATCGAGTAGAACAGGAACTGCACCCGAACAGCTTTAACTACCTGGGGTGACAACATGGATAAAAAAATCATAAAATCTGGACAAATGCACTTGAAAACTGAAAGAAAGGAGATCAATTTGCTTGATTTTGCCTTCAAAAAAGTAGAACCCCCACCTCAGAAAAATAAGAAGCAGGAATCAGTTGAAAATTTTAAAGTATATACTAATGCATCCAACTTGCTTCTGTCTTTTCAATATTTAAGCGAACTGAAGTAACATTAGCACCGACAATCTCTATATATAGCATGATACTATGTTTTATGATGATCTAATCATTAAAATCCAGTGAATTTAAATATATTCATCTTTTAAGATGTGTGGATCAAGATAAATGAAGGAAATTTTCAATTTATATCCTGTATCATGCATTTCACTATACTGATACAATTGAAAGCATTCATTTTTATACTAAATATATATATACACGTACATACACACACATACATACGTATATATATGTACGTGTATACATATATATATGTATATGTATATACATATATATATTTGTATACATGTATATATCTACATATATGTATATATACATGTATATATCTACATCTATGTATATATGTGCATATACATGTATATAAACGTACATATATGTAGGGACATACATATATGTACGAATATATATGTATATATACGTACCTATATATATTTATATATATATGCGTATGTATACAAATATGTATCTATAGATATATGCAAATATGTAAATATACATATATGGATACATACATGCATGCATGTATGTGCATATATATATATATATATGCACATATGTAATATACATATATGGATACATACATGCATGCATGTATGTGTATACATACATACATACATACACACACACACACACACACACATACATACAT
>KE504635.1:2156096-2194318 GCA_000441515.1 Elaeis oleifera | reverse complement strand
TATTTTCTCTCATCTAATCCATGGACTTTGGTATGAATCTAAGATGATCTTTTCAAAGAGATCCAGAACCACTTTAATAGTCATGCAGTTTATCAGATCCCAATCCGATCCTTGTCAGAAATTCATATTGTTTGATCATCGTTGACCCCTATAGAGTCATCATGATATGACTTCTGATGATTTTGATCACAGATTCTTCTTTTAAAAAATACGAAGATTCTCTCTCCACTTTCTCTCTCTTCACTCACTTTTTCTCTCTAAAAATACCTATGAACCCCTATCGAGTCATGTCTTTCTCTTCTAAGAACCTATGTTGACTCCGACAAGATTTGAAACTATTTTGATATTTATGCCATATATCAAATCAATGTCGGGCTTGTCTAGTATCTTTGAAACCTACTATTGATGAATTCTATTGATCGATCTTAATCTTGATCTAATCCATGCTCTATGCTTCATTGATCAGAGTTGCTTAGATAGGATCCTCAGCTAGGAGGCCATGAATTGTTCCGGTGTCCGGACAGCCTATCGGACCGACCATCCGATCAACGACCTCTTCCTTATTTAATTTTATTGAACTCATTGAAAGAAAATTGATTATAATTCATATTTAAATAGGATTATCTGATTTATTTAAGAAAGACTAAAGATCTAGGACTATCGAGATAAGTGGATCTTACATTCCTTATTATTTTAAAGGATCATGTTTTCTATGCAAAAAATTGTTGATGATGAAATATATTTTTTATAAATAAGGAACAGCATATGAGATATGAAAAAGCATGTTTTATTGTGAGCATTGATTTTATGAATATATTTTATGAAGTAACATGTTTATGAAGTATGAATTTTATCATTTTTCATCCATATATATGTATATTTTAAGAAAATATATAAGAATTTCAAAGGTTCTCAGATAGCTATGAACAAATCTCTTTGGGAAGGTCGACATTCGGAGCTAGCATTCACACAAAATATGACCTCGGCAACGGGTATAAAGTTGGCATACGAAATAAAAATCTATCGATTAAGAAACATGATCCTATCACAGATATAATAGAGACTTTAGCACGAATATCTGTGAGCAATGTTTTCAAATATGACACAAATACATGATAAGAATGATTTATGATTCATGTTTATGAAATATTTATGATTTATGCAAGCATGATTTGATTTATAACTTGTTTTATTATATGCTCTATGAAATATTTATTTTTGTAATATCTGTTACTTCCTAAATATTGCATTATAATAAAAAAATTTATGCTTAATCTAATAAGAAAGTGCCGGTTCTATTTATTGAGTTAGTATAGCTCACACCTTTTTTATTTTCTTTTCTTTTACAGAAAAATGTTAGGACCGACGAAAGATTTAAGCTTGGAGATCTGTATAGCAAGTTTAAAATTTGTAGTGGAAGTTTAGTTTATTTTATGATCATAGACTTATAGTTATTTATTTATGAATCTTAAGACTTGGGTTGATATTTGCTTTTGGATTTAGATGCTCCGAACCAATATTGATTTTATTATTTGATGAATAATGAAATTGAATCTTTTATTATGTTTTATTTATGAAGGATTTTAGTTGATTATGAGTAATTGGCTTTATGTTATCGTAAGCTGTACCTTCAATAGCATGGCCATATTATGTCTCGGATTTGAGGCATGATAATTAGGTCTCTGTTTTGAAAGTATTTAGGATTTGGTCTGCCTAGTTCTGAATCAATAGAGAATTTATATAGATGCTTACCGTTGTCTCCAGAATAGCACCACTCTGGGTGATGGTAGCAGCATTGTTGTCATTGCTATGCATTAGATGATGTTGTTGATGTGGACTCCATTCAAAAGAATTTGAGCATGTAAATGGTTGTTGTGATGAATTGCATGCAAAAGAATTTGGAGATTATTGCATGTAAATGAGAAAAAAATGCTACTCTGCGTTTCCAAAAAGAAATGAAACCTAAGCTGCATCAGACAGCAGATTATTGCATGCATCCTTTTACCATTACAGGCCCTTTTTGATTCTGCAATTATGTTACCGAGTAACTCTCCATGACAAATTAACAAGAGTAAGAATCTTTTTTTGCTAAGGAAATTGAGGGTTGGCTATTCCCAAAATTTCTCAAAAAAAGGGAACTTAGATCATCTACCATCTTCTTCATGGTCATATACCCTCATTCATCTGGCAAAATCTTGCTAGTCCTGCTCCATGACTTAAACTGCTTGAATTTGATTACGACTAAATTCACAGAGGAAATTTCACTTGAGCTGCTTCTAATCTAGTAATATGCCCATGATAACATTGCTGCATCATTTGCCTTTCATGGTATGCAGGTAGACCAAGTAGTATATTTCCACCAAAATAATTTCACTAAGATACAAAATTGTTTTCATCTCAACAGAATTCTAGGTGGACTCAAATTTATTGACAGCATCCAGCTTCAAAACTCATTGAAGCAACAAAAGCGGCAAACCAAAAGTTGCTGAATATCATCTAAACTTCAGCAAAGTTGCTGGATATCAGAACTGAATTCATTCTCTTAGTCATGCGCATACTTGCAGTTATCTCCAAAGTAGCACCTCCCTTGGCAATAGAAGCGGCAAAGTTGTCGTTGCTGTATGGGACGATGATGTCGTGGTGGACTCTGGAAAGAACTCAAGCGAGTTGATGGTGCGCATGCTGATTGTTGTCGTGGCGGACTTCTGTTGAAATAATTTGAGCATACCGATTGCTGTTGTGGTGGACATCTATTGAAATAATTTGACAGCGCCAACAGCTGTCGTGGTGAGCTTATCTTGACAGAATTTGACCATGACGATTGTTTTTGTGGACTCCACTCACAAGAATGCAACGATGCTGATGGCTGACTATAAGAGTAGTGTGCACTTGGGCAAGGTGGTTGATGATATCTGTAAGCCTGATAATGGGCAGTTGCGCAAGGTTGTTGATGATGCTGGTGGTGTTTTCATAAAACTGTGGCGGATCATAAGAGAGAGGAAACTGAAAATTCCAAGGCTTGAGAACTGGATCAGTGCTGCTAGACTGAAACTTACTAATTGCTGGTTTTGGAACTTGATAACAGTTGTCATAAGTTCTTTTGAGGCAAAAATCTGTCATGATTTTTAGCAGTTGTTATCTTGTCAGATTTGATTCGACTATCATTCTGAAAGTGCATTTGTTTAAGAACCTTTGATTTAAATGCATCAGGGTGATGCTGAGACTGCTGCAAGTGCTGAATGTTTTTAGTTGATGATCTGTTTGGAGTGGATTCAGTTGATGTTGATTTCTCTGTTCTGCTGGTATGTGTTTGCGCTTGTTCTCCTCCATCCTGTTATACGATAGATATGACGTCCTTTAAAATGCTATTAGCCTCAAAGAATAATATCATTAACAGTAAATTTTTGTTGATATCTGATTCCAGAAGATAACAGCATGTTTTAAGAATGGATGCAAGAACTAAACTTTCATTATTATGTTAAGAGCAAGAATTTTTGTTCAGTATTATATCAATTGCAAGAACTAGAACTTTCTTTATGAAATTTACTTAATTGACTTGCAGAAATGCTGAAAAATCATATTATTGTGTCATTTTAAAGAAATAGCAGGTTCCATTGAAAGATTTAAGACCAGAAGAAATGTTTTATTTACTGTTACAGGCCCTATATGATACGGCAATAATGTGAACATCTAATACTAGGAAGTTTATGGCTCCTTAAGATGCTATGATGTTATTTTGAAAATCTCAGCTGCATTTATTAGAAAAATTTGAAAAATAGATAGTGAGGATACTGACTACCCTCTCATTTCTTTTCCCAAAACCCTACTTGATACCACAATGATGCAAGCATCATTCATTTACTTGTGCACTAAATTGCACAGATCTTACATAAACAGTAATCAGTTTTTCCTCAAAGAAAAAAAAAAAAAGTAATCAGTTTAGACAATACCTAATTATTCTGTTATTTCCTCACTTCCTTTGCTCGATCCTGTCCTCCTTGCACATCGTGCAATAGAACCTCTCACATGCTTCTCTTTCAGAACTTTCTTCCTTTGCTCTTCATCAGCCCATCTCTGCACATTAGGAATCAAAATCAGCCTTCCAATAGCAAGTACTTGCACAAGTGGGTGAAGATGAAGGTTTACCAGTATGCTAGAACCCACCTGCCTCATTGTCTTAAGCCGGTAGAGGTTCCTTCCTTGATGAGGAGGGGATGAAGGGGAGGCAATGGTTTTCACCTTTGCTCCATTGCACCTCAATCTACTCATTGTCCAAATGACAGATGTCTTAGATTTTGGATGTTAAAGACTAGACTAATGTCTAGTATCTGATTTCTATAGTGCCTTAATATTTGCTTACTGTAAATGTATGTTGTTGCTTGGCTGCACCATAACTTTCCTTCACTATCCGGCCAGCAATCAGCCTCGTACCACTTGAAGGACCCGCGGCACTCCTAGAAGCAATACTGAACCTGGGGCAATGATAGGCAATGAGAACATGTTAAAACAAATACAAGAACCAGGGCACGAACACTTTGGATGATTAACCATAATCTGGGAACCTTCTATGCTAGTGAACCATAACATAGTTTAAGCCTTTCACAGATAACCGCAACTTCAGAAAGAAATATTACATTTCATAAACATTTTGCTCGAACAGCACCACATCACCTGTGCATGCATCGCCTACAAATAAACCAAGTATCAGAGAGAGCAGAGTATATACATCCGAATTAGATGCAGGGAGCTTGAATTTAACATAGGAAAAAGTCTATCATAGCAAGGATTGTATTGAAACTTAACTAACAAGGGTAATCATTTGAGCCTACCTTAAGGTCTAAAGTGCACTCAAATACTACTCTCTGATGGACTCATATTCTATGGTTTATGTTTTAAAAGGAGAAAATAAGTATTAAATCATTGTTCACGTATATATGAAATGCAAGCTTGACGTTTACAGAAATCAATTTAGGATACTGAGGTCCCATTGATATATATATTCAGTAATTCACATTGCTGTGTTATGGAAGAAATGGAAATACTATTCTACCTTTGCAGTTCAAGGCAAAGCTAGAAATAGGGTACTTCTTCTCCCCACCACCATCTTTGACCCTGAAATTTAGCATACAAAAGAAAACAAAATTTATCCATAATGAAGGGAAATAAGTGCTCCCATATATCTGCTGCTCTAATTGTAAATATTTCCAAACAAAGGCATGTTCATCAGATGATTATATTGGCCATCATCCAGCTAGTATAGCCAGAATATAGTCCAGGTTTGATGTTTATGTGACAATAGGGATGCATCCCTGAGAAGCCTAATGCTCTAGCATGTAAGGAACATACCCAGGATGGCACATATAGAATCTAACCAGACTGGCTCTGTGGCATCCTTGCCCACATAACTAGGAAACAAATTTCTGAACAAAGAATTTTTATATGTATGAAGTTGTGAAAAAAGCAAGAAAAAAAAAACCTACTCAAGATGCTCTCTGATGCGCTCCAATAAAACATCTTTGTTGCCTGTCAATCTTAGCCCATACTTCCTCAAATACACCTTGCACTGATCAACTTTTAGTTTCTCCAACTGGCCATCTATCATGTCAACGATATAAACATTTTACTTTCACAGTTTATAGCATATAATAAGAAATAGAAAAGCATCATAAAGATACAGTTATGAATAGGGCTGGCAAAATATGACCCGACCCGCCAACCCGACCCATGTTCGACCCGCCATAAACAGGTTTGGGTTAGGTTAAACAGGTTCGGGTCATAAACGGGTCGACCCGTTTAATAATTGGGTCGGATATGGATTTTAGATATCTGACCCATTTAACCCGTTTAATATTTAGGTTGGGTTGAGTTAGATAACCCATTTAACTTGTTTAACCTGTTCAACTTATTTCTGACCCATTTAACCATTTAACCTGTTTAACCTATTTAAGATCCGTTTAACCTATTTAACCCATTTAAGACCCATTTAACCTGTTTAAAACCTGTTTAACCTGTTTCCGATCCATTTAATTTGATCTGTTTAACCCGTTTAACCTGTTTAATCCGTTTAACCTAATTTGACCTATTTAATAAATGGGTTAAATGGGTCGGGTCGAGTTACCTGTTTAATAAACAGGTCGGGTTCATATTTAAATTTTTGACCCATTTAATAAACAGGTCAGGTTTGGGTTGACCATTTTCTGACCGGCCCCGTTTATGATCGACCCGACCTGTTTGCCACCCCTAGTTATGAAGCATGGACTGCTGTACCATCCTGTATGAGACATGCCATACCATATCATATGGAAACCCATATGAAACTCAAGTTTGGATCGTTACAGAACTTGTACAGTTGTACCACCCTGTACTGAGGTGCGTACGGAACCATACTGAGACATACCAAATTGGTAAGGTACCATTACAATATCCGGTATCAAAATTGTGGACCTTGATTATAGTAATTGACTACAACTAAAAAGTGCAAAACGAAGATATAAGATATTAAAAAAGGATCTGACAAATCAAAATAACATCTGAGTGAAGGTTGTATGAGTACTGAACAGCAATTAACTTGGTTCCTTGTGGGGAAAAAAAGAATAGCAGTACTCAAACACAAGATAATATAGACAGAATAAATTCAGTGCACAAGGTCAAATACGTAGGTTGCTCTTAAATAGGCTTTTTTTATCCTGACATGAACTGATTCATTCCCTAAAATCTTAAGCTTACTAGCTAATCAACATGGTACCAGAGCAAGTTTCCCCAGGGCCATGAGTTTAAATCCCTCAAAGACAATCTTGTTTCCATAAGAAAGAATAGTAATCTTTTCTTGAGAGAGACTGGACAGAGTCCAATCCAAATCGTTCAGAAAGTGAATAAAAGAAATGCCAACAGTCATACAGCAGGCATACAACAGGCTAACACAAGATCCAACCACCCCGGTTCCTTACAGGAACCCAATGTAATAGAGACTTAAGTACAGGTTAATCCTTCCCAGTTTCTTCTCGCTGTAACTCTTAATCCAAATTACCACCAGGAATTTAATAACAGAAAAAGTCTTCTCCACAGAGCTCAATTACTCCTTGAAGGTTCTACTATTTCTTTCAAGACAAAAGCTCCAAATGATATGCACCACAAAAACATCTCAGCCGAGTAGAAAGATCTAGGACTAATACGTGAGTAGTTGATGAGACTTGGACAAAATTAAGATCAAATTTTGTTGAAAATCAAATAAATTAAATCAATCATTTTTAATGCTCTCAAAATTACCAGGCATTAAAATGTCCAGAAATCTCGTATTCAGGCCCATCTCAAGCTCAAAATTCATTCAGAAATAATTTACATAGTCATTCCAAGATCTCAGTTGAACATTAGAACGAGACCAGAGAAAATGTTATCCTTCTAATTCTTCCTACCATTTAAGCAAACACTTTAACAGCTATTGTCGGCGTCCCAGACAACTTGGTACACAAAATTCCCAACAACAGATTCAAGTCTTGATCTATAATTTACATAGTCATTCCAAGATCTCAGTTGAACATTAGAACGAGACCAGAGAAAATGTTATCCTTCTAATTCTTCCACCATTTAAGCAAACACTTTAACAGCTATTGTCGGTGTCAAAGACCACTTGGTACACAAAAATCCCGACAAACAGATTCAAGTCTTGATCTATTATCTCCATCCAACTCAACCCAAAAGGATAAAATAAGAAAGAAAAAAGAAAGAAAGAAAACCTCCGACTAACCTTTGATAAGCTTTTCAACCATCTCAAAACATTTCCCATCCTTCTCATTGAGCTCTGGAATCTCGACCTTCGCTGGCTCCCCCCAATCTTCATTTCCCATCTCAATTTCCTTTTTAAGATCCCTGACAACATCATCAAATCCATCTCCGATGACCATTCTTACATTCATAAAACCAGATCCAAGAGAATCCTCCACTCACCGGGACTTGGATTTCTCGAGCGAAATCGTCGAAAGAGCTGACCGTGTTTCTTCGACGATGTCAAACGTCGGGTCTTCATCGGAATCATCCGTCGCGTAGAAGTCCGACAACTCTTCGTCCTCCTCGGAGCCTTCTTCTAGGGGAGCTTCATCTCCTTTACCTGGTTTGAGATCACAGGAGGCCATAGCAGCAGCGTTTGGAGGTCTCTGTGCTCTTCTCTAAAGAAGAAGACGTTGGGGTCTCTCCCTCTAGTGGGGTTAAAAGCTTCTCTCCGGAGATGATGAGGGTTGTGGAGGGCCGAATTAACAGTCGAATAAGTATTTGAATTTCAAATGACAGTCTGTTTTGGGCTGACAATCTTGGTCCTTGGGGCCTCAACACCGTGGGCCATTGCATCCATCTTGGACATCATCTCTTGTCTGGGCCAGGCTTGGGCCTGAACATCTCCAGTCCTTTGGTAGCCCCCCTGCTGATATCAACGCTACATATCCAAGAGAATCCTCCTTGGATGGCCAATGTCCCATTGGATTTTCGTTAGTGGGTATAGACATGTTTCTAGTCATACATATGCATCCGGAATAGATGCCTTTTTCTTTTTGAAATGAATTGACACCTATATTTATCATATGATTGAGGCAGTTGATGGAGAGTTGAACTTTACCGATAGAGGCAGCAATGCCGAACCGTTTAACCTATTTAATTTGTTTTAACCTACTACGGATCGGATTAGATTTTTGGTTGATAAATAGGTCAATTTAGGTTGATAAATTTTGATTTGTCTTTATTCGATCCAATTTTATCTGACCCACCCTGATTACCATATTTATGTCGTGTGAGTTAATGTTGCATTCATTTTTCTTCTTGATGTGGTTTTAGCAAGTGCCATTAGTGTGAGGAGGAAGGTGGATGCCGGCAATGAAAGAGGAATCTATGTGGTCCCTACTGGGACATAAGCAGATCCACAGAAAGGGATCGATGTGGATAAGATAAGTCTATGTTTGGTACACCTGCATCCCCCCTTCCCACTCACCTAAATGGGATTACTTTACACTATTTGCAAAGGAATAAATTGTGATGTTGCCGTACTATGGGACCACGTCTCTCTAATCATTTAATGAATGGGAAACATTGACACCTATTTTGTAGGTGCGACCTTTTTTTATGGAAATAATTCATTTGTGCTCGTTACTGATGCAGTATGCGTCTCATTTGTTTCCTGTAATAATGGCATTGCTATTAACTTCAAAACGAGTGTGTCGAGAAAGGATTATATATCCGGCATAACCGACGTCCGTTGCAGAGTAAAAGATTTTCATACGCTCAAAGCTAGATTTTTTTTTCCTTTCTGTCTCTCACGACATTAATTGACTCCACAAAAAATTATCGTGACAATTAGAGATGTAAATGAGTCGAACTGCTCGTTACTCAAACTCGATTTAAATTCAAATTCGATTTAATTCGATTATTATCAAACTCAAATAGCAAGATATTCGGTTCGAAAATTCACGAACCTAATAAAATTTATATATATTTTAACAATATTATTTTATTTATAATATATATTATTATATATATATTATTAGCAAATAAGATTCGATTTCAAATTTGAATATTGTTCAATTAAATATTCGAATCGAATCGAGCCAATCTTAAGTCTTGTTTATTTTCATCGAATCAAATTCAAGCTTGTGATATTAAGATTTGATCGAGATCGAATCGAATTTTGAATTGGAGTATTTTGAGTCAAATTGAGCTTGAGCTTTCAATCACTCTTCGCAGCTTGATTATATCCGTAGGGACAACACTAGGTGAGAGTGTACATGGGCTTACGAGGTATAAATTTATCCCACCAAAACAGTGGAATAAGCTAGTTCCTTTTTTAATTATTATTTTGCTCTTATCTATTTTATAAACACTCAAATGTGGGGCGGTTTGATTTTTACGATAATTCAAATTATTGTAAAGTTCAATGCATACTAAATATACATAATTCCTTCACTTGCACTAATTCCTCATCAACACCAAAATATGCCTATCTTGTGGAACGGATTTATTCCCCCAATAGAGAGAGGGCTCATCCCATTCTTGTACATCCATCGGAGGCTACATCAAAGCAAGTTGCATTGGAAGTGGCACACATCTACAGAAAAGCTAATAGCGTGGTAGGCTGGGTTACTTCCTATCCTACAAGTACTCAAAAAATTTTATTTGATTCTCCATTACATCGGTTCCTAAGAAATTTTGGAAGACTCTTCGTGCAAGCGCTAGTAGATGTGTGCATAAGGAAGATTTGACCGATTTGCAACAAAAAAAAAATCCCATCACATTTGGTAACATATTTTGTTGAAAACCAAGCATCCCCGACATAAAGTCCTTTTGACCTTTCTTTTACATCGAGGGGTCTTTGAGTTGCAACTTCTCATCACGAAATGTGGAACATTGATATAGGCGCTGGGCGTGCCTGGCACGGCCCGGCCCAGGCCCATTGGGCTACGGTTCAAATAGATTATTCTTGATATGATCTGTTTATCTTGGATCTTGATCTGGTACGATCTTAGGCCCCGAGGTCTGGTGGGTCATGCCAAACATAGCTCGTGAGCCTGATGGGCGGCACGCAGGCCTGATGGATGACTTTTTTATTTATTTTATTTAAGAAAAAAAGTCCAAACTGACCGTGCCAGGTACTGCCCGTTTAAGCCCGTTACGGGCTATGCCTAGCACGGCCCGTTTAGCATCGTTACGGGCCGTGTCGGTACTTAGCATGGCCCATTTAGCATTGTTACGGGCCGTGCTAGGCACGACCTGTTTATTGCCGTTATGGGCCAGACTTGGCCAGATCCGTAATGGCTAAAACTCTTTTTTTAATTTTTTTGGATTATAACGGTTATTTTTTAAAAAATAACCATTTTAACCCTCCCAATAGCCATAAACGGTTAATTGAGGGTATTTGAGAAAATAAAATATTGGATTTCTATAAATACCCTCCTCTTCCATTTTCACCATATCAAATCAATTCTTCTCTCTTTCTCTATTACTACTCATTCTCTTCTAGCAATATTTAGCAAGTGTTCAATTAGCAATTAGTAATTAGCAAGTGTTTAAGTACTATATAAGAGGAGAATTAGTCCATTTATTGGAGCCTTGGAGGTCTTTGTTGAGGTCTTGAGGAAGAGTGAAGAGCACAAGAGGAAACTCACAAGTCTTCGCCTATGGACTACCTCTATTCAATTTCTTGTTTGATAATTTTTTTTTATTTACATAACTCATATTTAGATATGGCATCTTATGATGAGAGTTATTTTCGCATTCTCTCGATTTCAGAGGAAGAAGAAACTACTATTTCTCCTCTCTCTAAAATCAATACTGAAGGTCAAGATTCTGTCTCTTCTTCCCGTAGAAGACTAATACCGTATGGAATAACTTTGAAAGAGTTATAGTAGATGGAGTTTTAAAAGCAAAATGTAAAAGATGTGCCAAATTGTATAGTTGTGCTAATGGTGGAAGAACTAGTCATTTAAAGAGACATCAAGAGAGCCATATTATGAGTGATGTTCGTCTTCAAAGCACCTTAATATACAAGGGGTAGTCGTAGTTTTGTATATAATCATGAAAATCAAAGAAAAGCATTGGTCAAATGGATAGTTAAATATGAATTATTTTTAGCTTATGTGAGTCTTTTAATTTTGAAGAGTATATTCAGTTAGCCCTACAACCCGCTTATAGAAGAACTAATAGACGTATATTTAGAAGAGTAGCTATGACTAATTTTTTAACAATAAACAAATTTGATCCAATCTCTCTCTATCCTAAATTTAAAAGTATCATTAACTTCTGATATTTGGACAGCATCTATTGGTAGTTATTGTTTTATTGTTGTTACTACTTATTATATTGATAATGATTGATTATTAAATAAATATATTCTTACTTTTCGTATTTTTGATTTTTTATATTCTAGACAACAATTTTCTAATGTTATTTATCAAGCTACATGTACATATGGTATTAATGATAAAATTATGTGTATTACTTTTCATAATATATCTAACAATAATTCTACTATTAGATTATTGAAAGACTCTTTACGTCCTATTCTAAATAGAAATTTATTGTATATTAAATATACATGTCATATTTTAAATCTCTCTGTTCAATCTGGCATGAGTATGATTTAAGATGCCATTATAAAATTAAAATACAGTTTTTTTTATTCAAGCTTTAAGAACAAGACTTCAAGAATTAAAGTAGATGTATATAAATTATGATAAATATTTAAAAAATTAAACTTAATATAGTTACTCATTGAAACTTGAGATATACAATGATATATGATGTATATCCATATAAAAATTTATTAAGTACATATATTAATGATTGTGGATTAGGTTTTATATTAACCGAAACTGATTGAAACAAAGATAAATTTAAAAAAATTTTGTTAATTTTTATAATGCTACTAAAATTTTTTCTGATATTTATTATCCAACTTCTTATTTATTTTACAACAAATATATCTTAGATTATTTTAGAGCCTATTATTTTTACAACAAATATATCTTGTTCATTTTCACAACATAGATATGATGATATTTTAGAGCCTATTATTTATGAAATAGAATCTAAATAGAATGAGTATTGAGACAGGATATGTCCTATGTATAACTTAACTGCCGTCTTTGATCTATGTGTTAAATTAAGTGGTGTTTTGATTTTACTTGATGTATATTATGAAAATATGAATCTAGATCCTGAACCCACTAAAGCTAAAGTAAACCAACTTCTTCATAATATTTATGCTTTATATGATGATAAGATTCATGGATCTAGTGCTTCTCGTTTACAAATCTTTGTCTCTTCTTCTAGTACTTCTCGTTCATCATCTATTTTCTCATTCATTACACATAGGAGACATATACATGCTTCTTTAAATTTATCTTCATCTTCATCTTTAAGTAGTAAACTTGAATTTTATTTATGAAATAATCTTCAATCTGCATATGGTGAAAATCAAATAGAAAATCTTGATGTGTTAGTATAGTGAAAAAGTATCAAAAAATCAATATCCTGTAATGTCCGCTATTGCATGTGATATTTTAGTTATGTCGATGTACACAATAGTATCGAAATCTATTTTTAATGCAGATCGACGAGTTTTACATGAAAAGAAGAGTAGGATGACCGACGAAACAATTAAGATGCTGCTTTGCTTTAAAGATTTGTTGGATACTGAGATGAGACTTCAAAATAAAGATGGACGTAACATAAATTCTAATGACGATGACGATACAAATACTATCGATGATGTATGACGATCAGTAAATTTTAATTATTAATTTTTATATTTGTAACTTTTAGTTTTATCTTTTAATTATTGAGATGAGTCATCTCAATTTCTTCTTTCTTCCTCATTGTATTTGGAGATCAGGCCTAGCCCCCCTCTCTTCCTTGCACCGTTTTGACTGACATTAATAAACCGATAGAGGTCCATACCAAACTTCCACCATTATAAGGTGAGTTTTATTTTACTAAAAATCTCACATCTATTTTACAAAAAAATCTCAAAAAAAATCCTCACGCGGGCTGTATCGGGCCAGACCGTACCTGACTCGTAGATCGTGCCGTACCTGGCCCGTGGGCTATGCCAGCTTAGGCCCTTATGGACTGTGCCAGACCTAAGCCGCAGGCTGCAAACCCCCAGCCTAGTCTGACCCTTTCTAACGGGCCGTACCTGGCACGGCCTATTATTGTAGCTAATAGGTCGAGCCAGGCATGATCCGTTTCATACCGAGCGGGGCCTTATAATGGGTAGCCCGATTCATTGCCCATGTCCAGTGGAACACATTGCAACCACTAATTTATTTCTTTATTTTCTCTATTCCCTTCTTTTAAAATAGTTCCTTGTTATATTATTTTGAAACACACTCCATATTATAAAATGGTGCTTTGATTAGGATGCGAATCATTGAATAATATAATCCCTTGATCGCATCCCATATAATGGAGTAAACCCATCATCTTTCTTCCTTTTGTTTTCCTCACCATTTATTATGGAGACAAATCTATAGAGAGCATCTTTCATCTTTATATTTTTTATATGTGACAAAACACTTTTGTTGTTTTTGCACATATGCTTAAGGTCGGTTTGTTCTTTTAGTATGACTCACATATATCATGAGGCAAATAGAGTGGCAGATCAGATGATAGCTTATATGGCAAATTACTTTACAAGTATTATCTGGATGGACTTTATTTTTACTTGTTAGTTTTAGCATATTATTTTTCTAATATGATTGGATATAATTATTGACTACGACATGGAGCAAAAACTTGGCTTCTACTTTGTCGAAGACCTAAACCACATCTAAATGAATCGGGACTCATGGATATCCAACCAAAATGGTCATAATCAAGTAAATGGTTTGGTGGTTAATATATTTAACATTCAAACTTTTCCATTTCAACTTCATCATATGATTCAATTTATTATTTATATTAAGATCTGCAGAATCGGCATCATGATTCATATCGGACAATTAATGGTATGAGTCGTTATGAATTTATATCGGATCGGACCAATGCGAACAGTCATAGAAACGAAGAAATGAATTGGGAAGAAGGAAAAAGAGAGAGAGAGAGGAGGGGGAGGAAGGAGGAGAGAGAAGGGAGGAAGGAAGAGGGTGATCGAAAGAGATGTCGATGGTGGCCACAAATGGATCATGGGTGCATTCGGAGGGCCACCAAGGTCTCCGCTTCTTTCATCAAATCATGGTCAAGAGAAATAGAGAAAGGAGGGAGGAAAAAAAATGAGGAAAGTTGTTGGAGAGGCGGTCAAAGGTCCTTTGGCTGGTCATCGTGGCCGTTAGACGGTGAATTCACGGCCTGCTGCTCTGTCAGATGTAAAACAAGGTGATCACCTATTTCACGAATTTTTTAAAAATTCAGACCACAGTCAAGCCAGCAATAGGTCTACTGGCTTCACTTATCATCATTTTTAAAAAATACGATGAATAAGGACAATCGTCTTGTTTCATGGCTGCGGCTCCGTTTGCATTTTTTCCACTGTCCGATGGCTACAACAGCTATTTGGCACCCTCTGGCAGCCTCTTTGTCAGTTGTACTTCCCTTCGATACTCTTCGTTTCTCTCTATCTTTTTTATTAAATGCTCTATCGGGTGGTACGGAGCTGTGGATGCCTCCGCGGCCCTCCGATAGCCTCAGAGGGCTACTGCCAATCCTCTGATAGCGTCGTCTCCTCTTTTCTTCCTTTCGTATCTTTTCTTTTTTCTCTCTTTTCTTATCTGGTATTCCAATTTGGAAGGTCGAGCCATCTCGATTTGTAGTTGGTATGGCTTAAAATGCCTCGAACCATTTGGTTTGACGAACAATGATTTATATTATTAATATTGTTATTATTATTATTGATTTTAAGTATGTCCAAAAGTCACACTTTTCTTTTTTCTTATCATATTTATTGTATGAAAAAAAAAAGGTCTCTCGAGGGTTGCACTTCTATCCTTCTTAGCCTCTTAAAAGCTACGATCTCTTGCTTTCCTTCCTCCTATCCTTCCATTGGGGACTAATGCGTGGAACGTCCAAAATTTTACAGGCCAAGTGCATAACACGTGCAAGATACTAGCAGTCAATAAAAATGACTCTTAAAAGCATGAATGGATGGAGCAAACACATTGCTTGCCTTGCTAAAGCATGAAAAAGATAGCAGACTAAAGGAAAGAAGATTATTGGTGGCTGACAATAAGTTTTTTGAATGTGTGAGAATTTGTACAAACTTATATTTAGTCTTATATTAGCTATATATTCGATAGATTTTAGATACTTATACAACTTCAAGTTAATTTTTTTTTATAAGAATTATAAATGGTATTTGAGCAAAATTGGCCCATGGCCAATGTGGGCTATGGGATATTATAAATTTATAACACGAGTATATTTAGATTAATGATGGGCTGATTATAGTAATTTTAATTAAATTTAGAGTGTTCATGATTATATTTAAATAGATTTGGATCCTTAATCTGATAAGGACAATATAGCTTAACAGAGAGCATGTGAGAATCTGTGCGAACATATATTCAATCTCAAATCGATTATGTATTGGATGAATATCGGATATTTATACAGAATAAAAAATTTAATAATATTTTTATTAATT
This sequence comes from Elaeis oleifera, assembly GCA_000441515.1. Lineage (NCBI taxonomy): Eukaryota > Viridiplantae > Streptophyta > Magnoliopsida > Arecales > Arecaceae > Elaeis > Elaeis oleifera. The sequence goes on along the minus strand of KE504635.1, from coordinate 2,178,204 downwards.
TTTTAAATACGATCATCAATCATTACAAAATATATCTTTGTCATAAATTTGATTTGAAGAATCAATCATCTAATCAATCATCTCTTATCTATCCATGATGGTTTCACTAGCAAATATTTTGGTCATCTTCTATGTTGTTTTAGCTCTCCGAAAAAATCTTATAACTAAAATAGATTTATGATTTAAAAAATATAAAATTATCAAATAATTATTATTATCTTTTGCTTTCATAAAATTTAAAATATTTATGTATATTAGAAAGAACAAAAATATACTTTATGTTACCGATTTATGATATGAAAAGTTTATTATATCCACCATTGTCGTTTTGATAAATTTAAAATCAATTTATCATTTATTTAGCAATAAATTTTACGAGTTGCTTCAGTCCCTCCTTGCCATTGGGTAAGGTAATTATTCGTACGTCCATGTAAAGAAACTATGGTATTAATTAAGGAAAAAAAGAGAGCAGAGTTATCCTAGTGGGTAGTGAAGGTATTCAAAGCTCTAATTACTGGTGCACTGAATGCCCAACTGTACGATCCTATTAAGGCCATTTGTTCTACCAAAATTTAAGGCCATCTATTGTACCAAAAGATTAAGGCCATTTGTTGTATCAAAACATTAAGGCCATCTGTTGAACATCGTACAGACAGCACTGTCCCAGCTCAGTGGCTGTCCACCAACACCTAACCATCGTAGAATCTCTTGCTCTAAGATTTTTTTTTTTTTTGGGTATAGACTTGCTCTAAGAAGTTTGGATCCAACATTCTCCACGCGATGGTTCCCATGGTATTAAAACTAAAACAACCACAAAACCCAACACATAGGGTGCCCTCACCTAGTTAGCTCCCTTCAGTTAACCAAAAAATATCCCTGTTTATTTGTTCCATTGCTCTATCTAGTTACATGTATTAAAACAATAAACATGAGGAGCAACAAAAATGTTAGAATTTGATCTGTCAAAAAATGATTAACCTTGATCCCACCAAATTTGAAGAAGATGATCCATCCAATTTGGTTCATTTCCAAACAAAATGTGTTGGACTCAAAATTGTAAACCACTGCTCATATAGATTAAGCTCACAATCCGCATGAGCTCCACTAAAAATATTGAAGTTTATATCAAATATGTCATAATTTATGAAATTCACTAAATCAAAGCACAAAGACTAGTAAATAGGTTTTTTGAGGAAAAAGTATTATTAAATAGTTGAAGTGATATTCTTGTCTCTATGTTGCATTCCTCACTTTTATTTTGCTTCACAATTCGATAAATACCTGTGTCACTCTAGATTTTGTATCATTTCTTATTTTTTCAAGGAAAGAAAAGTCCAACTTATATTGAACACAAGTACTAAAAATTAAAGACACGAAACTATAAAAACTGACAATGGATATGGCAGTCCGTCGGTGCTCGCATCTCCATGTACTCAGCTCCATGTTTGTAGGACCACAACGAAGTTAGATTCTCTAATATCTTCTGCATTTAATTGGACAAACAATTTCAACACTATAAGAAATTAATGCTAGAAGGATTTCTTTGATCAAATATCTAGTGGTACCGTAGCCGAAACCTTTAACAATGAAAACAGAAACAAACAACATACTGAAGACAAAAAGAAGAGAGAAGGGAAGTAAAAGAGAGAAATTTATCATCATTGTCTATCGCCATCTACTCAATAGCAACATTCTAAATCCATCACACAGCATGCTTCTCATTTACAATGGCCTTGTCCTTATCCATGTACTTCTCTCACCATTGAATGAGGACTCAAAAATCAAAGTGTGGTGTCTCAAATGGTATCAAATTGGATATTGTCGAATATCCAGTTGAAAATTTATATATTTATTAAATAATATAATATAATTTTTTATTAATAATATAATTAAATTATTATTAAATTAATATAAAAATTAAAATTATTATTTGAAATTATATTTTTTTTCCGACAAAATGTCATTCCACGTGGTGCTTTCGGCTCAATCAACCCAACTTTTAAAAGCGTCATTCCAAACGGCACTTTTAAAGTGAGCTCCCTGCTCCATCTTCTCCTTTCCATCCGATGCCTATCTTTTTTTCATCTGACGTTCGTCTTTCTTTCCATTCAAAATGATATTTTTAAAACATCATTCAGAATGATGTTTTTTTTTTTAAATTCCATGTAAGCTGCGGAGGGTTGAGCTGATTGGGCATAAAGCATCATTTAGAATGACATTTTTCAAAAAAAATATCATTTTAAATAGCACTTTTAGCTTTTGCATTAGCTTGATAATAAGTTTAAAACTGCATCATTTGGATAAAAAATTTATGTTTACATCAGAGTAAAATGCTTTTGAAGATTTACTACTTATCTTTCTCATAATTTCAACACCTAGCATCTTGCGCCTACAGCTTTTATGCATTAAACTCTAGTGACCTAAGTTGAGATTTGTAAATAATTATCTATGGCAGGAGCAGATTTTTTTTTAACTATTATGCTCATATGACCCTTTTGAATCTAATTATTCTATCATCCTAGTGAGTTTGTGGTTGAATCCCTGTTTGATTATTTTATCACATAAACTTTGAGTTTTAGAACTTATGCAGTGTCTTGTAATTTGACGCGCTCGTGTGCAAGATAGAAAGAGTTTGAAAGATGTACATAAATATTGATTTTTAAAATATAAAATTAATTGAATCATTTAATAGAAATAATATTGGAGCTAGGGACCAATAAAATTTTTTTCAACCAATATTAATCAAGAGAATAGATTAGATTCGAAATGATACGATGCAAACGAAGGCCCATCTGTATTTTTTCAGATATTCGAAATTATTTTTATGATTTCATTATAATTTTGTTCAGCATATCAGGAAACGAGCAGTATCGATGATTGGATCACTTTCTATACGACAAATATATTGATTAAATCTGGTATCACGGTCGGATCTACTCCGGATTCTTATGGAATATTTTTTTTTTTTGATCTTTTAAGCTGTGTTCACGTTAGGTCGGCGTGTGCATTCATTTGCATACAAAAAAAAAAAAAATCAATATTAGTCAAGTCTCGATTGTGTAATGGTTGAGAGGCGACGGTTAATGATTTAACAATTCCTTATTCCCCTCCATATCCAAGGTTTTTTCAATATTTTAAATTATTCTATATTATAAATTTTTTATGACCCTGTTTTTTTCCTTCCTCATCCTCCCCGTCCTTTTGTTTGATTTCTACTTTTTATCACCTCTCTCTCCCTCTCTCGCAGTTGGCGATGGCTCTCGCCACCTCCCCTTGGTTTCGCCAAAGCTCGCGCCTTCTCTCCTGAGATCGATGCCATCTCTCATTCCCTTCGTCAGCTCTTCTCCCTCCCAAAACCTTTCGCCATCCTCTTCGACCCGTCTCCTCCTTCCCAAAATCGCATATTTTCTCGTTAAAATCGCTCTTTTTCTCTCGCTGTTTCTTAGTCCGCTCTTTGAGATCTTGAATCCCTTGTTGGCCTCTTCTCCTCTCTCAACTTCGATCGGAACGTTCTCGAGTTCTAGCTTCTGGCCGCTCCGCTTTTGGAGCTTCTCTCCTCCCTTATTCCGGCTTTGCTCTGTTCTTCTCCAATGGCGGGCGCCGCCGTGGCCTCGCCGCTGTGCACGTGGCTGGTGGCGGCGTGCATGACGGTGGCGTGCGACAAGGAGCGGCCGCTGGGGCCGGGAGTGCGTCCCCCGGCGGAGGTGGCGGAGGGCGTCGCTCTCCGGCGGCGTGGGCCGGGGTTCGCCGAGGCGGCTGATCTCGGCCTTCTGTGGGGCGGGGATCCAGGGGTTGATGAGCTCGTGCCTGGCCTTCGAGCCCTGCGCCGAGTTCTACAGCTCGAGAAATGGGTCGGCGTTCTTTGGGGGGGATGGCTTCTCTCTGCTTGGGCGGCAGAATGCTGAGACTACTCGAAGGCAGAGAAGGGGTGCCCGTTCTTCTCCTTCTTCTGGTAATGAATTCAATCCATAAATTTTATAGTTCTTAAAGTTCTTTGTGTTCTTGCTTTATCTTGATATGTAGTGTTTAATATATGGATTAAAATTAGTTTGTCTTTCTTAAAATTTGCGAAATCTTATGTTTGTTTTTTGAGTTCTTATGTTGAGTTTGTCTATTTCTACTTGTCTCGAGTTTGGTGGTTCGGATAAAGAATTTGGATCACATTGCTTGCTTATATTGCAACGATTCACCGTTGGATGGAGGAAGTTTTCACTTCTTAGTAGCAAGGAGGTCACTGAACGGAACAATGACTTCTTGAATTATGGCTGTTTTAAGTTCTTGATTTGGTAGTAGGTGCTAGAATGAGAAACGTTGATGCTTCTTGGCTTGGTTTCTTGTTTTTTCGTGGTAGCAGAGTTCATGATAGAGTTCTCAGCCTTTCTAGATTATCAAGATTCCTCTGGTTGTCTCCGAAGACTTTGTTTCTTCATACTTTTGATCTTGAAAACCAAACACTGGCATTTGTGAGCTCCATACAGTTTAGATCCAATTTACTGCTACTTGCTAAATCGACATGAAACCTGTTTCTAGATTAGGGTTCTTATTATTGTTAGTGATAGCAGAACTTGTATGGAAAGTTCAGTCTTTGAGATTGTGTATTTCCCATTGGTTGGTTTCCTGACGTTTCCACTGTGTACCTTGTTCTCGATAAATCAAAATCAGGGTTGAGGCGGTTCTCTTCATTGCTATGGCAGGTTTTCCATTTGATGCAATCTAGTTTCAAGTTAATGCTAATTTGAATTCAAACCCTCAATTCAGTTCCAATAAGTTATTGTCATCACATGAGGTTGTTGATCTCATGATTCTAGTAACTGTTATGCTCTAACAGTAACCAAGAACAGAAGGATTTGCAAACTCATAGATATAGTGACATAGTTGTTACTGATAATGCTATTTGAAACCTGTGGGAGCTGGGCTAATGTGGCTAACAGTTGCAGGAAAAGTCATGTCCATTGCTGTGCAGCCTGAAAAGAAGGTTGCAGAGAAAGAGAGAACCCAAACCAAACAGCGGAGGGTTGTTGTGACGGGGATGGGTGTGGTGACTCCACTAGGCCATGATCCAGATCATTTCTATGAAGAGCTCCTCAAGGGTGTTAGTGGCATAAGTGAAATAGAAACATTTGACTGTTCCAGTTATCCAACGGTAGGCTTTATTTGGAGAATGTTGCTGTTGTCCATGTTTTGACCAAGTTTTTATTTAGATTAGACTTAGTTTAATTATTTAATGGACCACTGGAAAGCAGGACTAGTGAATTGGTCGGGTGCAAATCTTTTCACCAATCTTGATATTGCTTTTTGCAGAGGATTGCAGGAGAAATTAAATCTTTTCCTCGGATGGATGGGTGGCACCAAAACTATCCAAAAGGATGGACAAGTTTATGCTTTACTTACTTACTGCTGGCAAGAAAGCATTGGAAAATGGTGGACTTACAGAAGAGGCTATGAGTTGGTTGGATAAGGAAAGACGTGGAGTTCTCATTGGGTCTGCAATGGGTGGAATGAAAGTAGGATTATGCACTTGATCATAAATCTCAATGAGGAAATCAATGCCTGAAGCAAGTAATTGCTTGGAACTTTTACTAAGTTTCGTGTTGATTGTGGTGCTATGTCAAACAGGTTTTTAATGATGCAATTGAGGCTTTAAGGATCTCGTACAAGAAGATGAACCCTTTTGTGTACCCTTTGCAACTACGAATATGGGCTCTGCAATGCTTGCAATGGATCTAGTGGGCCAAAATAATGCACAATTTATTTTTGTACAACTGGATTCTTAAATTATTTTGAGTTACCTTTCATAAAGCCTTTAACAATGTACAAGTCTTTCTGTGGACTGTAGGGTTGGATGGGCCCAAACTATTCTATTTCTACTGCATGTGCAACTAGCAACTTCTGTATTTTGAATGCAGCAAACCATATTATAAGAGATGAAGCTGTAAGTCACTCATTTTAACCCCTTTTGACTTATTTGTAAAGATTTAAATAGTTATATATTTTGCTTAGTGCTTTAGTATTGCAGGATGTGATGCTTTGTGGTGGCTCTGATGCAGCAATTATACCAATTGGTAGTCCTGTTGTTCTTGATTATCTGAAACAAATGATCTTTCATTCTCATGATCATTGCTTTTTCTTAGAGTCGTATCTGAAGCATGCATTTTCTGAGTATTGGACTTGCACATTGCAGGATTGGGGGTTTTGTGGCATGCGGAGCACTTTCACAAGGAACAGTGATCCAGTGAAAGCTTCTCGCCCTGGGATGTTGTATGCATCAGTCACTTTTCCTCTTGATTCTATCTTTAAATTCTTTCTAAAAGATTCTGTAGCTTAGGTTCTGGATGGCAGGACTGTGCTTGGTATATTTCTGATGCTGAATGGGGTTAAGATATTAACATGAAAACATCTCTGTATGCAATTAGGCAATAAGGATCATGTTGGAAATTTCTACTAATATCTGTTGCTAAAACTGAAATATAAGATCTGTATGATAAAAATCCAGTGTCGATAGTATTGTATGTAATGAATAAGTGGAAAGAGGTAAGAGTGAATGCGCCTTGAGTTATGTTGGCATTTTTTTAAAAGGTTGGATTTTCTTGTAGTAGATTTTGCAGATATTAACATTGCTGCAGTATTACATGGATCTGTCTAAGTTTATTGTCCACCATCATATGTCAGGATTGTGATGGATTGTTATGGGGAAGGGGCTGGCGTGCTTTGTTAGAAGAACTGGAGCATGCTAAGGTTCAGATATTTGATGGAATCAGATGACTGGTTCTAGCCTCTCATGGTTTATCTTTTCTGATTTATTTATTTATTTATTTATTTATTTATTTTCACATTTTCAGCAAAGAGGAGCAGAGATCTATGCTGAGTTTCTAGGAGGAAGCTTCACCTGTGATGCTTACCACATGACAGAGCCACATCCTGAAGGTAAGGGATTATGATGGTAATTAATGGCATACAAAATTTGTTCTGCTATTTTTCAAAATATTTTCTGTTGACTGTGTCATGCTGATATTATCATTTTGACGGTTTGGGGAGTCAGGAACAGGCATCCTTCTTTGCATTGAGAAGGCGCTAGCAGAATCAGGAGTAGCCAGAGAGGATGTCAATTATGTAAATGCTCATGCAACTTCAACACCATCTGGTGATTTAAAAGAATATCAAGCTCTAATTCACTGTTTTGGCCAGAATCCAGAGGTATGTGAGTAACTATAAGAATGTTGTATTCTTTCAACGAGCAGGCTGACCAAAAAAATTCTGCAGCTGAGAGTGAACTCGACAAAATCTATGATTGGTCATCTACTAGGAGCTGCCGGTGCGGTGGAAGCCATTGCTGCAGTACAAGTATGCTTGTGATTTCTCAAATCATGAATTCTCCTAATTGCTTTAATATCCACTAGTACTCTCATATCCACCTTTTCAGCAACCAGTATACATTTTTATTCAGAAATTTTTTTCTTGTATTTTTGCACTCTATTTTGTGATCCCTTGTTTTTTTGTTACCATCAAGGGTGTAAATTATTCTCTTTAGTTTCTCATAGGTAACATATTGTAAAGACTTCTTAAGGCTCTTTTCCACAACAACTTATTAGTCTTTTCGACTTTTCTTAATGTAACATAGAAATTGTGCATAAATAATTTGATGAGATGGGGAGCATTATTTTTCTCATAGAATGAGATGAAGGCTTGCTAAAAAGAATAGAAGAAAAGACCTTTGGGGAATGTGGCTGTGGCCAAACGAGAACAAGTTGATTCATTATATATATGGAAATTTATTCCAAATAATAACAAATTTCCAGGTTTACTTTGTATGTCAAAGGAACCAACAGCCAAGCTTGACTTTTTTGAGTCATAAATGATGTACAAGCAACATGAAGTTTCTTTGTCCAGTGTGGTAGTGACCTTGAGATGCTTACTGGGGATAGGGGAAGAAGAATGGAGTAGTAAGAAGATTGGGGAAACCATATGCACGAGGAAGTTCTTTCTTTCTGAATCTTCAAACAAACTTCAGATGATAAGAATTTGAAATCAATCAAACTTAAAAAAGGGGTATGTGTACGACCACTTGTTTCAGAAATAGATTTAGAACTGAGGTTGGAATAAAATTAATATCCAAGAGATTGTCTACTGTGATCATTTTGTAGACTATTTGCCTGATCATTTCAGTAACTTCAATCCATTACACTGAGTATAGAAAATAAAGGTTTGGAATAGGGTGGACCAAATCGAGCAGCACCTTGAATGTGTTGTTTGATCTTCACATGCTCTTGTCTCTTCAGAGGTGCAACCCCATAAGACAACAGCTGAGATTGGAAAACACATTTTGGGCAATACAGGGAGCACATGAGATATTTGTGTCACGTGTGCTAAAACTAGGAATGATAAGGTGAGAAGTATGGAAGTTGCACGTATTAAGGATAAAGTGGTGGCTAGCTAATTGCATTAGTGTGATTATCTAAACTAAAATGTCTGTCCTGGAAAGAAGGGTTAACAGCTGTCTTGAAGGGTCAAATTGAAGGATGGAAAAATCTAATGGCCTTTAGCAAGAAGGAGTTATAAGGCCTACCCCGGCATTTTGGTTAGGATTGTTGGTTATGCATATGGCTATGGCTGGAAGGATAGAGAAATAACAGAAAAAGATGGTTGTGGCCTTTGTTTGTTGGTTCAGTTGTGTAGGCACCCCTTACAGTTGAGAAGGCCAGGCAGGCTTGTCTACATGTTCATTCATGTGGGCTAACATTGTAAATATTGAGAAATGAGAACTCTCATCGATGGTGTTAGAGAACATTTAATTTGGGTATGCAGTTTCAGATATTGGGTGTGATTACCTTAAGTTTTCATAGTAAGTGTCTGGAATTCTAGTAGTTATGAAGGATTTTGGTTGATTTGTCTTAAAATTTGGAAGAGCTGAATTATCATTCCTTTAAATATTAATCTTCTATTTCTTCTATGCTTTCTTTTTGTACACAAAAGCAAATTACTGTATGTTTTTACGAAGGATTAACACTAACTGATGATGATCATTTCTTGGGATGCTTTCTCTGTTTTTCACACTTAGCTTGAGATTTTGTGGATTTTATTATCATGTAGTTGTGCAAAGAAGGTAACAAGTGATCATATATATAAATAGTGCAGAACACTAAAAAAATTTATTAAAATCAAAAAGGGGGAGTTACAAAGTAGTCAAGACGGGAGAAAAGATAATACAAAATCCTAGAGTTTACAGCCGCACTAACTTTCCTCTAGCATTTTCAGACATAGCTCAACTTGTTTCTCTTGATCAGAGAAGAACAACCTCAGAGTAAAGATCTAATTGTTCTGATAGTGTGAATCCTGGTATGCTTCTCATCTCAAAAGATCCTTCCATTTCTTTCAATCCAAATTCTCCAACAGATGGCTCTAGTGACCATATACCAACCAATCTGATCGACCTTCCAATCTTTTCCAGCTTCCATCTCCCCCAAGCATCTAAGGGTGGTGGCATCCCTTTGATTCCCACACTGTGGAGATGCCTCCAGATAGAACTGAAGTCACACTGGAGGAAGAGATGATTGGCAGTCTCTTCACCCATTCCGCAAAGAACACAAGACTCCATCCGACCCAGTTTTCTTTTCAAGTTATCAGCATTTAAAGCTTGTTTTGGAGACTGAATGTGGTGATATGAGTCCCATCTTCCCTGGAGTTAGCAGCACCAACTATGGTAATTTGAACTTCAGTTGGTGTCAGTTGTAGGATTCATCAACCTAGGTCATATTTACACCAGTTTGGTTCATGTACCAGATTGTCAAGTCCATGCACATTTCAAGTGTTATGTATGATGGTCCACCGGATATGCTTATTAAATTACTGCATCAAAGTTTTTAAACATTTAACTAGACTATAAGAAATAACAAAGGATTAAATGTCAATGTACATGTCTGCTTTATTGTATGTACGCATGCATGCATGCTTGCTTTAGCAAAAACTACTTTGACCAAATACTGAGATGAAACAGTTAAGGCAATGTTCATAGGTGTGTCTGATAGTTCACAAGTTAAATTAGAAAAGGATAGTTTTACTAATTGATGTACTTCTGATTCATCAGATTGTTAGACCTTATCTTGTGACTAATGAGATATCATTAACCAATAAGTTTGTGAAATTTAGTTAATCAGTCACTGATAAGTACTCATTTATGCTGCTTTGAACGTTCTAACTTCAGCCATTATTTGTGGTTCTTGATAACTATTTGACAATCCACAACAAGGTTCTCCACCCATAGAAGTCCTAAAACTGGCCCTTGCTCTACATATGTAGGCTTAATTATGTAAACTATAAACATAAAACTTGGTTAAAACTGGAATGCAGCTGAATTAATCCTATGGAACAAAATTTGACCATAGAAATGAAACCTAGGACACCTCCGAAATCCTAGCACCAAATTTTCAGCTCATGTTCATTGGTTAAAATGAGTTCGTTGGTGTGCCCAAGACATTCCCATCAATGACTGTAACTATACATGAAATAGGAAGAAGATCAAAATTAAGTTATAAACTGAACACTTATTCATTCAAATGATATTAGGTAACTCTAAACTACATACTACTACATGGAAACAGTCTCTCCGCACATGAGGGTAAGGCTGTATATATCTCCGCACATGGAAACAGTCTCCCGAGACCCCGTAAGAGTGGGAGCCTTGTTCACTAGGCCGCCCTTTCTTTTAAATGCCAACTATGTAGTACTACTGCTTTGGACCACCGAGAAGTTTAAAATTAAATTATAAACTGAAGACATTCGACCCTAAACTACTGACTGAATCTAAACTACATCAAATTTGGAAAACTAGTTAGAGCAAACCATTGAACAATTTGCACAAGCATAGAGAAGACCAATATATGTCCTAATCCTGTTTATACTCTAGGTAAGTTAGCACTTTCAGTCGATTTTCTATTGCCAATTATTATTATTGTTTTTTTTCTTCTTTTTACAGTGTGAAAATGAATCTTGGAAGCCTATGTGCCTATCCTTCGGAGTAATTGAATAAACATAGTTTTTTTACAGGTGGTACAGCAAAGACTGCTTCAGTGTTTGTGTTATACTCGAATAAAAATAGCTTTTGTTTTCATGATAATGTTAAGCATACTTCAGTTTTTATTAGAACTTGTTTTTTCTAAGTGTCTTTACTGTTACCCTATGTTCAGACTCTTAATACAACCTAACTTTACATGAAACAAGGTCTGGAATAAGTGCAAAGTTCTGCTCGTGTCATTCGCTTCCACTTTTTAGAAACACATTTGTTAAACCACTCCAGTTGTGCTAGAAAAGCTTATGCCACTATGATCAGAAATTACAGAATTTCTAAAATCAACTGGTAGCACATTCATGTTGGAGAACATCCATACCTTGCGCATGTTCATTTCTCTTCCATAGTGAGATAGCAGTCTGCTGAAGAATTACCTTCCTTATAACCTTCTAAGGAACTTGTTCTGAGTTTAAGGCCAACATGGTGAATATTTTCTTGTTATTTATCCTTCTCATTTACATGATGTATTTTCACCGTAGATGTTCTGTATACCATCAATTTCAAATTGGAACACCATTATTTTGCCAAAATGAGTAAACCTTGCCTTTGAATTCACTTTTGGTCTATCATTTCCATAAATTTTTCTGGCATTTGGCCAATTATAGCTCGTTAAAACATTCTTTGGTGAAATATTTGTGCCATTAACAATCAGTTTGTCTTGCAATTGGTCAATTATAGCTTGTTAACCCATTCTTTGACAATATCTTTTTTGCCCTTGCCAATTATTTGGTTTTGGTTATCAAAATTTTCTTCAATCTTCAATTCCCCCATGTTATTCATGGTCAAGATGAATCTTCCTTGTATGTAATAGTTCAAAGTAATCTGATTAAAGACAACTAAATGAAATGGTCAGGTAATATTTAGTAATAAAACTTCCAGAGTTTCTATCATTCTATGTTATTGCAATCTAACCATTGCTAATCAATTTCACACTTCAATTTCTAACAGATCTGTGCAAATTTCTTAGTGACTTATTTTAGTTGGCCTGGCTATTATTTTGAACTATGGTTGGGATGCTACTACCCAGATTTGAGCCCGGGAAGTCTCTCATGTCGAAGTGGTTGCTAAGTCTGGAATTTTGTCTTTTGATTTACATTTTTGTTATGCTTTATCTGCCATTATTCCCTCTTGATTTTTCAATCTCCAGATTCTGTGAATCCTTGCAAAGCTATCACGTTTGCTGTGTAAACCTAAATCTTGTTCTCTGGAAATCATTGTTTCATACAGTATTAGTTTTCCTAGTCCTTAGAGTTAGTGCAGCTAAGGCATTTACCGTTCTTGTGTACATTGGTTATGCTTTATGAAACAGTTGCTTGAGACTAGGCTGGTGGCTGGATAAGTTTGAACAATCATTGTTTCATACAGTATTAGTTTTCCTGCTCCTTAGAGTTAGTGCAGCTAAGGCATTTACCATTCTTGTGTACATTGGTTATGCTTTATGAAACAGTTGCTTGAGACTAGGCTGGTGGCTGGATAAGTTTGAACAATCTGTTATTGAAGCAGCTTATATTTCCTTGCAAATGCGCAGGAGCAGTATTTTTTTTTTTTTGTTTTTGAGCAATAAGGAGAAAGTAAGGAACTTCCTCAAGTGCATTAAAGAAAAGAGGAAATAAATCCAAAATAAAACACCACTATGGGTGTAGCAAATTCCACAATGGGTAAGGAGCAGATTGTTATTGTATATATATATAGATGCATATACGTATGTGTATATGTGTGTGTGTAGAAAATGTTCGGAACTGATGTCTTTATGTTATATTTGGTGACCAAAATTTCCATTGAAATTTCTAAAATGTAGTAAGTATCCCTTTTCTAGATTTTGTTATTTTACAATGCATTGAGGATATTATACAATAATTAACATTATTTAAGAAAAATGAATACTATAACATGTTGTAAATGAAATGTTAAGATTACTTTTTTGATGTCCTGTACAAGATGTGCCTCCTGCTATGCTTTCTTCGGTTCTGCTGACTAATGGCTGGGCCATGCCTCTTGTATGTAGGCAATTCGAACAGGGTGGGTTCATCCAAACGTTAATCTAGACAACCCAGATGAAAATGTGGTATGCTCTCTTTATCTTTTGATTCTTTTATCATCTAATGGCATTTGTTAGATTAGCACTCAAATAGTTTCAAATCATGGTCAGAAGCATCAGTAAAACATTGGATTGCTTTGTGGACATTACGCCCATATTGTGATGAGTTTGACGACTATTTGGACTAATTCCAAGAAATGCTCACCTCACCATTTCTAATATGACTAGGCTTAAAAGCCATTTGTCACGATTGGAGCCTCTTGGAAGTTGACTTAAAGATGTTGATTCAGGATGTGAATAAGCTGGTGGGCTCAAAGAAGGAAAGATTGGATGTGAAGGTGGCCCTGTCAAACTCTTTTGGCTTTGGTGGCCACAACTCGTCTATCCTGTTTGCACCATACAAATAAGCATCAGCTATGGTAAGGCCTTGTTCCCTGGTTCTTTTATGTTGGTTTGCTTCATTCTTCAAACGATCTTAGCCGGGGAATGTTTTGTGGTTTTGAACAGGGCCTACAAAAGCATCAAGGTCATCTTACATGTAATTTGTATCAGAAATGACTGTGTGGTGCTTATGTTTTATTTGGCACCAACATCTTGAGCATATGGAATTGGTCTAGATCCGTTATAGCTCATAATAGAATGGTATATAGTGCGCTACTTTCCATTTGCTGCACTTGGGGCTGCTATTGGGTTGGGTCGGGTCGGATGTGGGTTTAATAAACCTGGACCTAGACTTCTTGTTGTTTTGGGTCTAAATTTTGTCCCAGATTCAGCCGCTAAGGATCTTGTTGGGTTTGAATTAAAATAATAAAATATCATAAATTCATTGAGTCTTGCGGTCGTTGGTATATTTAGGTTCCTATTGGTTAATGAACTATGTATATAATAAAGGGAATAACATTTGTAAAATTGTGATTATCTTAGTATATTAATCTATTTGACTTTCGATGACTAATGAGGATTGAATTTTTGTTTGGTAGGAATCACTATCCACCAACAGATGCCTTGTGTAAGAAAATCAACACTTAAGCATGAAGCATTTGGAAAGAGGCATCCATTAGTTAATTATGATGTCTTAAATTTAGACTCCTTATGATACAGAGGCATCTCGTCACCAATAAAAGTAGAATTTGGGTGACTCTGACAGTGACACTCAAATCATGTCACCATGTGGTAATAGGATTCTCATGTTCCTCATGCGTTTAAAGTGTTGTCTTCTGTGTTCCCAGATTGTGATGCAAATTTATGCCACATCAGCTATACGAATTTGGGTGCCATAAAATAGTACCCCTACCATTGTCCCAATGATAATTGACATTTCGTGGAGGAGGAAGAGAAAAAACAATAGATTCTTGCATGCTTCAGGCTTTATGTCTGTGATCTGTGAAATTCTTTGGCAGGCAAGTTCTAGAGCACCATAGTTGGATCGGAGCCTTAGAGTGAGAGTCATGAATGATGATCGATAGACCAAATGATCTTGAAGATAAAGAGAATGTTTGGTCAAGTTATTGTGGATAGAGTTACTGGTGTTCCTAAAAAGACTTGAAGAAATAATACCGATAAAATGTAGGTGATCATTTGAGATAATCTGGACACCAATATGACTTCGGAGCTAGAGCAAACTAGTAACAGTGCAGTGGTTACACCTCTCCTATGTCCGGAGAAGGTTATAGTTTTGAATGTTCAGAGGTCTTTCCACAAGGGTTTGTTTAGGTGAATCATTCATCATTTCTTTGAAGTAGTCGCTGGTGCCACCATCCCTGATTCAAGGCCTTTTCTTTCTGAAAAAAAAAAGGGACATCGAAAGGATAACTAAAGCTCTCCTATATGTTCTTGTCGTGGAATGCTAAAATGATCTCTAGGCAGAGTAGGCTCTAGTTAATAGCTAAAGCAGCTCACCATGAGGATCACCTGATAGAAGGGAACTATCAAAGAGCTTATTATTGGAGTGACTGTGTCCAAAATGAGAACACTGCGGTCCTGTTGCAGGATGAAGATGTGACTTCTGTATCACCAAAGAACATCATGGAGAATTCAATGTCCTAAACTCATTCATGATCTCTCTTCCGAGGTTTCAATCTCTAGTTGATTTACAGTGAGAAAGGCAAAGCCGTCTTCTTCAAGATAGAAAGCACCTTTCCATCTACCTCTACCAACAAGAAACATCACCTCTCATATCTTGGAAACTATTTTGACAATGATTGGAGACGCGCGAATTTAAATCTCATGGTTCTTCAAAACCCGATGTGTTATAGTCACAAAGTCTTTTGTCAATCATAATTAAGCATTGGTATGTCATACCTTCATTTTATTTATTTATTTTTTGAGTAATAGGAAATTAGCACTCCGTTGTATGTAAACTTACTATATCAGAATAGGAAAGCTTCCTCCCCAATAAAATCCTGTAGATCCTCAAGAGCTCTCGGAGCTACCCAATTGCCAACTTGGCTGTCCTCGTGCAATATTTTACTCTTTTATTATTAATGCATACGTTTAGTTTATGAGCGTCATATCCTGTAAAAATTGCCTGATGGTCTTGATAGAAGTATGAAGTCTCTTTCGCAAATTTCTTAAATTATTTCATAAACAAAGAGAAGTTCTTGAAACTACCCTCCTCTTGGTCATTGCCTTGCACCACCACATAATTATCACGGTTCCCGTATTCCATCTCTCCGCTTATTCCCGTTCTGCCCCTACGTCCGCCGTCGCACCCTCCCGCCGTCACCTTCAGGCGTACGTTGCCATCCCACAGCCTCACGACGCCGCCGTTAAACGCTGTATCATCCTGGTAACGGTACCACCCCAGGTTCCCACCGTTCCTCACCATCCTCCGCTCCCATCCCCACGGCGTCTCCTCCTCCTCCTCTGTCTCCTCTCCGTCACCGTCACTGACGCCGCCACCCGCTTCTTCTCGTCGCTGTCGTCGTCGGCGTGGAAGTACGCCATGAAGCGCGCTTTGGGCGTGGCAATCCCGTCAGCGTTGCAGCTCGGTGACTGCTCCATCAGAGCCGGCGCCGAGACGGCTTCAGCTCCGATGGGGTCCAAGGGACGGGGGGCTTGGGAGCAGGAGGATGGGCGGCGCGGATGCGCCAGAGGCCGAGTGCGGCGGCGAGGACGGCGAACCACGCCCAGAGCCAGACGGCGACGTCGGCGGAGTAGCGGAACGCCAGGGCCTCCAGCGGCGCTCCGAGGAGGTCCATTTGGGAACAAGATAAGAAGGCCCAAAACTTCACAGCTCGAGGGCATTGTGGGAGTAGGGAAGGAAGGTGAGGAATTGGGGAATATAAAGAGGATGAGGAAAATCTGGGCCGCTGGATGGGGCTGGAATCGGTGGGCAAGATCCTGGGTACCGAGAGCGGGCAATCGCTTAGTTTGTCCTACCGACGATGAATCAGGACAGGTGTAAGGTGGGGATGAGAACAGGTCGCAGGCGTAACGGCGTAACGGTTATATACCTTGATAGTTGATATCTCCTACAGCTAAGTAACGGATCGATCCCCGCCAAACCGCTGTTCACCGTTATTATGTTAATAACGGCCATCCTCTTATCCAATTCAGTGCTGTTTTAGTTTTTCTTTTTTTTAACGGCATTTATTATCAATAAATTAATCTCATTATTAGAATATAGTTGTATGAGGAGCTCATTTAACAAAAAATTATAATCACTATTTTAAATGGTAATCATGCAAAATTTTTCAGGATCCATATGATTTAGGATAATTTATCATGAAAAGTTGAATCCCATATTATATTATTATATTTAATATAAAAAATAAAAAGAGATATAATAAAAAATTGATAGATTTATTTTATTTTTAAAAAATATAAATAATATTATAAAAAATTAATATTAATAATTTTAATTTATATTTGATAAAATATTTCAATAAAATTATATATGTAATCATTGAATTTATTTTGATATTTTTTTAAATTTATTTAATAAAAATTTTGATAAAATATTAAGACGGTGATGGTATTAGATAAAATTACGTGATTATAATCATTATATAAAATTAATTAAATAAAATATTATTTAATATTAAAAATATTTATATTAAAATTATATTTATAATTTAATAGATCGGTTTGGCCGGGCTTATATGACAATTCGCTTTCTGCACCCATCTACGAGGGCTACAGCCTTCTCTTTGCTTGGGACCCAGCTGTCAGCCGTCGATGCGAACACTAGCTCTTCTTGTTTTCACTCTGCCTCGATTCCCTTCGTCTCAAACCCAACCTTTTGAAATATTCCTCCGAAAGTTTTCACCTTTCGCCTGATTTCGCTTCGCAGGATGCTCGAAGTGTGAGGAAGCTGCAATTTTAGAGAATGTATTTTAGGAGGCCAGTGGAGATGGGGTGGAGCCGCGGAAGAGAAACTGGATGCATCTCACCGCCATGGAAGTAGGGGATGAAGCTTCTGAGGAGCCAGAGCGAAGCGGATGGGATGGGGATGAACTACACCGGATCCCCTTTCGAGCCCCGAATCAAGTCAGCCTCTCCAAAACCAGCCCTCTTTGATGATTTTCTGCTGTATATTGCTTCAACTTTTTTAGTTTTGTGATTTTCTGAACGTGATAATAAGTGTGGTGTTTTTCAGGCGAAAGGCCTCGACTTTTCTTAATTTGAGTGATTCAATTGCGTATTTGTGAATCATATTGTTTAGATATACTGTTATGCTAATTTGGGTAGTGGCGAATTCTTGAGATTTACTAAAAGAAGGGAAACTCTACATGCATGTAGTTTACTTGCTTCAAAAAGATTAAAGATGCATTCGTGGCACTTCAATGTCCTTGACCCCTTTGTAGCTGAAAAGGTCTGCCATTTCGTATGATGTTTTTGTAATTTGGATTTGATTAAAATCTATTGGTGCTCCCCCAGACAGCATTGACTTCATTTGATCATTGCTTGCAACTGTCTCGGGCCTTTTATCCGCTTTTTTTCTCTGATAGTAGTTGCTACATCACCTTCTACCGCCTGGCATGTGTCTTAAAATGCTTTTATCAAGCAAGTTTGCGATGCTATCACTCTTTAAGTCTGGTGATCTATTAAGTCTTACTTGATGTGCTGATTGCAAACATTGTTTAATCTAGATTTAAGAGGTGGAGAAGTGGGGAATGGCATTTGGATTTGTAACAAGTGAAATCATGGGCCTGGAAAGGAATTACTATGATCATGTGTCTTATATATATATATATGAAAGACTTAACAAAGGATAGTAGAGAAAATTGTCGGTTGAGATGTTGTATGAAGCTAAGGGTGGTGAAATATCCTCGGACCAATCTTCTGTAGTTTAGCCCTGCACACACAATGGTAGTACGAAAGACTTAAATAGGGATTTACTCAACTGTCTCGGATATGAAAACCTGTCTTCTCTTTGTGTTTCTTCAAATGCATGAGAAAATCATTACATCCTCTTGTCTTCTCCAAATATGGAGTTGAATAACATGTCCCCTTTTGTTTCCATCTCCAATGGTGTGTGTGCACACACAGGGCATACACATCCTATTTAGAAAAGATGTCATGGGTTACAACTTATGTGCGATGGTATTGTGGTTGTTTGGGAAACTGTGACAAAGAAAATTTTTCTAAAGAAAGGAAAAGAATCAGAGAATTCTGGAAAGCCCATTTTCATATCATATTAGTTTTCCCACCAAGCAAACAGCTGGAAAATTTTCCTACAAGAAAACAGTTTCCCAGAGCCTTTTGTCCAAGCAACCAAGCAAACCAAGTAACAGGGGACAATAATCTCTTATATACTTTGTACAAAATGAAACTTCTGTGTGTGTGTGTGTGTGTGTTTTAATGGCTATTTGGGGTTCTTTTCTCTCATCAGCTATTGGCATGAATGTGCAACTCTACTTGAGGTCCCTGCCTCCCAAGAAATCACATTACTAGTGTGATTCAAGGTGTTTATTTAATTCATTGCCTCGAAGCAGACATCATAATGCCAATATAAATGGCGTTTGTTAGGTAGATGATAAAATGATTGATTATTAGGTCCATCATTGTTTGTTGAACCCTATGTGATTCAGAATATTTAGAAAAGCATCAAGGTTCGCTGTATCTTGAAGTAAATAACACAGGAGAAAAGGTCTTTATTGCAATAACATGCTAGTGGTATGAGTCTATTGCAACTTGTTGCCAGTGCTGAGACGACTCTTTTTTCCAGCAGGTGTCTGACAATTATCTTGAACCATGTACATTGAACAATGCTCTTATGTTTTATAGGTTAGAGTGGTTGAGAAGTGGCAATTCCACTTACTTCTTTCCCTCCTGTAAAATGCAGGACATGATTTCTTGGATCAACTTTGAAACCATGTAGTGAAAAAGACTCTTATATTTTTATAGGCTAGAATGGTTGAGAAGTGGCAATTCCACTTACCTTTTTGCCTTCCTGTAGGGTGCAGGACATGACTTCTCGGATCAACTTTGATTGCCTCTGCAATGTTTCCTGCTTTCTGGCACAAGCATACCACTCTGGATCGTGTAATGGTCGAAGTATCAGTACCCCTAATTCTCACTATTTGCATTTCTTTACGTCTCATAAACTCCCAGGGAAGGCTTATGATTTTCCCTGATTCATTATGAATTATTTTCAAGCAGCTGGTGATGTATGTTTCATGGCATCTGCACATTGCTTCAAATATTTCTTCTTATACTTTTGGTAAGATTGCCTCATATTACTCGTAAAATCTTCTGCACTATTGCAGATTTCCTATGATTCTCAAAACATTATTTTTTTTTGATTTTTCTCCTTTATTCCATGCATAATTGCCTGTAATCTTGTAGAGACAGATTAATTTTTTTATAATTATCTAAAGCGATTGATTAGTTATCTTAAATTAAGACTTCTATTTATTTTGCAGAGGACTATAGCTTAGGGTTCCCTATTGACCTGAGAGATCACATGGCCTGTTTTACAGTTTGTTGAAGCATTTTGCTGCATTATTTTGCAGTAGAGCATAAAAATGCTCCATTGCAAACCTGAGCTAATGACTGAGCATTGGCTTGTGGGTCAAGATTGATAATGTTAGTATCAAGCGCATGAAAAAGTTGGTTTATTTTGCTTTTTCCATCCTATCAACTTTCTATGCATTGTCATCTACCAAAACTTGTTTTTCATGCTCCCTTCTTGCTTCTGCTTTAATGGCTTCCGAGTATATTTTTGGCAGATGCTCTTACACAGACCTTTGCCATGGTGCACCAGTGTTTACTTTTAAAATAAACGGTCCTTAGTGTGCTGGCTATTGACTACCGACTCGAGTATTTCGTATCTGCTATCTAATTATTTAGTACTTGACATTATTGCCAGCTAAAACTACTCATTCTTATGCTCCCTTCTTGCTTCCTCTTTGATTCATTTCTGAATGCTAAGTGCTCCTAAACGCTTTTGATGCACCTTTGTGCTGAATATAAATATTCATTCACTCCTAAGATTTGTATAGAACGCTGATCCATGTAATTGTGAGCATCAGTCTATTTCATATTTATAATGGCTTTTGTACTTTCTAGTTCCTATATGCTCCTATGTACCAAAAAATTAGTGTCCCCATGCTCCCTTGCTTTCGTTGTGGCTATTGGCTTCTGATTCTAAGATAAAATGCTGGTGGACGCTCTTTACTGTACTTGTCTGCCATAGTATGCGTAATCATTCCTTTTTCCCTTATTATCTTATTTGTTCTTTTCTTTTCCTTTTCTTTTGAATATGGAGAAGGAACAGAGGAGGGACACGAGCGCATAAAGGAACGGAGGAACCGACCAATGCGAGCCCATCCTTCAGTATCAAGATGCCTAGGATGTCCAAGAGCATTCCTTCTAGTACACTGTTTAAAATTTAGTTATCCTTTCATAATTTGTAGTTCTTCTACTAAGCAACTTCGCTCGAATTACTGTTGTTTAAGATTATTTCCAAGAGATTTTGCTGAGATATTTGAAGAATTAAGTCCTTGAGCTCATATCAGATTCAAATAAAAATGTGCACTATAATATCTGTGGGTTATAAGCCTACAAAAAGTATGGCACGTAAGCACTTGCTTATGTTTGTGATGGTTGTCTTACATTCGAGGTTTAAGGCTTCTAGGGTTCAACGTTTAGGGAGAAGCAAACTCTTGCACAAGTTCAGCAGCAATCTTGAATCAGAGCTTAAGGATCTAAAATGGTGGAGAATAGACATAAAATTTAAGGAACGGAGCGAGGGAGAAAGAAGAACAGTCCTCTATGACCTATGGCACCATGGCCTAGTACAAATGTGTCTGGGGAAATCTTCCCTCTACTAATTGGCGTATTGTAGATCAATTTCAACTCCAAATGTTCCAATCTGAAAGGGAAATGGAGGGAAAAAGATTGAAGTTGGGGAGGCGGTCAACTGTAAATGAATTGATTGGTTAAACTTGGCTGCATGCAACACAAGTTTGATTGGGTGTAATGCCAGTATCAAACTCATACTAGATGAATCGGATTTAGGTTGATTATTTAATTTTCTCCGATGAGGATACGACTTGGGTCAGACTGACTAATTGCCACCTGTGTTCTACATACATTGCCAAAGCTGGCATCGATCCATTTCTATCATACACCAAGTTATGCATGCTGCTTTAATTTGTATACATATTTCAACATGTGTTGACCTTGCAGTTGCTTGGCTCTTGTGTATGTGAATAATTTATGTCCTTGTGCAAGGATCAGTGCATTTGGAGGGGCTTTTTGCTTGTGTGCAACCATCAGAGCTTGAGTTCTAGTTCATGCGTGCGTTGGTAGCATTTCAAATAGCTAGCAGGTCGGTAGCCACTCAATTCAGAGGGTATCCGGTTGGGGTAATTAAGATCTGAAATAGAAATGAAAATTGGAATGGATGACTCCCATTCCAACTGTTTGGTTAGGGGGAGTCCCATTCCGATTCCCATTTCAGATAGGAATGAGAATGATCCATTTCTTCCGTAACCGAATCCGGACTCATCCCAACGGAGTCAAAATCTCATTCTAGTGGAATGAGATTTGTTGGGTAT
>KE504635.1:2119559-2154376 GCA_000441515.1 Elaeis oleifera | reverse complement strand
GAGCTTTTATTAGATTTATCATAATTTTTTTAATGATAATTTTTAATGATAATTTGCTTCTATATTTTTAATGATAATTTTGTAAAAAAATTAAAATATTATTATTATATTTATTTTTTATTAATATTAATTTTAAATAATTAATTTAAAAAATTTAGTTAAGAATAAAATAAAATTTGAGTTGATTCCGATTTCTATCTTTGTATGAACCAAATAACAATAATGAGAATCATCCATTCCGATTCGATTCCGATCACTAACCAAATACTTCGGATGATTTGGTCATTCCGATTCCGATTCCAATCCATTCCCATTCTGATTCCGATTTCAATTGCAAACCAAACATCCCCTCAGTGTAGTAGGCACTCTATATAGTTTTATGCTCAAAGCATCCAACAAGAGCAAAGCATGGACTTTTGTCACCTCCGTATCTCTAAGTAGGGGCGGCAATTAGGCCAGTCGGTTCGGATATGGGATAGGTCACAAAATTGTCAACTTGAATCCGATTAGTTTATCAAACGGGCCAAAATCTGGATCTGAGTTTGACTATTATATTGTGGTAATCTAATTCAACCTACAATGGATTAAATCAGATTAAATAGGTTAAGTAGATAAAGCATTGTTACTTTCATTTCCGAGTAGTTTCAGCTTTTACTCCAGGATTGTATATTTCCTGAGGACATACTTTATGCTTGATGCAAAGAAATGTATTCGGACTTGTTTGTGACTCGGGGAATAATTAAGAGCCTAAAATGAATGAAGTCCTTAGGCTCCTCATTAAAATTATGTTTTCAGACAGTTAAAAGAACTGCTCGAAGAACTTGTAATTTGGTAATTTGTTTGATAAATTGATTGAATTTGACCGGCAATGACTTGAAGCATATTGGAGCCTAAAATGAACATGGTCCTTGGGCTCCTCCTCAAAATTATGTCTTGGGACAGCTAAAAGAACTGCTCGAAGAACTTCTAATTTGGTAATTGTTTGATAAATTGATTGAATTCGACCGGCCAACATTGCGTCGATGTCATGCCTACGCAAAAAGCTTTTTAGCCCATTCGAAGGCCAGCGGCATTTTGACTTTGCATGGTAGTTCACTTCATCTGGACACTACACTGAGAAAAGTATCTTAAAAAAATCCTGGTTGCAAGTCAAAGAACTAAAGACGTATTAATATAACATTAGTTTGAAATGTGTTGCTATGGTTTCACATAGGGTTCCGATCGGAACTCAAATCCTGGTTTCAGGTCAAAGAATAAAGAAGATAATATAGTATTAGTGTGAAATGTTAGTTTGGTTTCACATGGAGTTCTGATCGGTGAACCATGAGAATTCAGTGTAATGGACTTCTTAGCTTGATCTCCTAACACTTGTTTATACTAGTTGTAATGGTCCTAGCTATGTACTCAATCAATTTCAATGCATTGGATTAGGAGTCTCTAATTCTTTTACTCAAAAATGGTTGTCATAGTCTTACGAACTATTTTCCTGGAGATGAAAAACAAATAGTAGATCTGTTTTCTTTGAGAAAGAAAGAAGAAAGAATGATTTTAGCATTGACCGGACCTGTAAGTTCTCATTAGCTTAGTCTTGTTAAACAAGAGCTTATGGTTGACGAAGAGGCGACAAGGTGCGTGTAACTTACACAGGGGCGGCTGAAGGGCAAGGCCACCGAAATTCTTGCCTTAGGCCCCCGTCCTCAGAGGCCCTCCACTCGCTCGCATCCCGACATCGCGGTCCAGCCTCCGCCTCCGGCCGTCCGACGTCCCGATCTCGCCTCCACGCTCCATCAGTGACCACATCCCGGCGTCCCGATCCCACCTCCGGCATTTCGGTCCGCCTCCAAGTCCAGTCGCGGTCCAGCCTCCGCCTCCAAGCCTCCACCTCCGGCCGTCCGGCGTCTCGATCCCGCCTCCACGCTCCATCAGTGACCGCATCGGCGCATCCCAGCATCCCGATCCCGCCTCCGCCTCCATGTCTCCGCCTCCGACGTCCCAGTCATGCCTCCAAGTCCACGCTCCATCAGTCCCGGTCTCTCCGGCCTGGCAAGGCCTCCTCGGCTGGCAAGGCCTCCGACGGCCGATCGGTCGGTGACCGGTCACAGCCACAGAGCAGTGGAAGACGAAAGGGCTGGCATCGATTTTTTTTTTTTTTTCAAAATCAGAAACACGTAGCGCATTATAAATGGATAAAAATGTGATGGGCAGGTGGGACGGTGGGAGAGCGTGGGAAAACAAAAAAATAAAAAGGACGGCGGGCGGCGGGCGGCGGGCGGCTTTCAGAGAATCAGAATAACAGCATTACAACGGATAATTAAATAATTATATTTAATTAAATAATTATATTTAATTAAATAATTATATTTAATTTTAATTTAAACCTCCAAATATGTTGAGCCGCCCCTGAACTTACATTATCTCACGTACATGTAGGTCAAAAAGGAACACGAATGAAGACCATTGTGAGGCAACTATGATCTCTGGATTGCCGCCCACCGTTGGTCCATCCGCCCGCACCATGAAGGCAAAACGGCAGTCAAAGGAAGCTACTAATTAATTTCCAAGCTTTATGTTGCAAGCCAGCATCAAATGTACTTGTTCCATGCAAGAGATTGGCCCTATATTAATGACTCCTACCCAACTTTCAAAACACCATGATCCCTGAGTCTTTGCCTCTCTCATTCTGTGGTGATCGGTGCAAGCTACCTTGACACGCATTTGGCCCTCGGAGTTGAATTAATAGCGCGAGAAAGGCCTAGTTCATGTGATTTGTGGTAGGAGGGAGCCATCTTATCTTTCCAAGGCTGCATTCTTTTCTTCGGTTTCGTGATTCAGATGTTTTATTGAAGTCACACCTACTGTTCTGGATTCTTGGGAGATTTTGGTTTGACAATTTCCTTTGGACAAGTCCAACGAGGGAAAGTGTGCTCACACTCATGCATCCAGATGAAAGTTCAGAAAGGTGGAACTTAGCCTCGTGCAAGTCTCACACCATGCATTTGGTATCATATTATCATGAGAACATAACTCCATAAATTGAAAATTTTGCAGTTCATTAGCTGCATGTGAGGAATTTGTACATTTTCTCTTGTTTGATTGCAATTAATACATCTTTTAATCTATCGACTTCAATCAGTGACCAGTAACGAGTCATTGTCGTGTGACTGGTTGTTATTGATGGCATGATTGCCAGCAATCGACAGGAAACAAAGAAACAAACAGGACAACTTGATGCCCCTGGCGACCATGCATCACACGTGGGACATGTATCATGCGCTTGTCTTGATCTTTCTGCTACTTGTTCCGTCACTTGCGACTTGCTTAATTGCCCTCTTATAGCGGCATCACTGGTCACTATTTCGCTTTGATATTGCCTCAAGCTCGTTCCACTAGTCTCAGATATATATTCCATGTGTAGCTTCTCAAGCGATAACATAGTCAAGTTTCCAAACATTGAAAATAGCCACGCTAATTAATAGTGGTGCAAATTTGGGGCGTTTATGATGCATTTTGAGACATCCACATCTAGTGGCATCAGCGCTTTTGTGACCAATACTAGCTTTTCCGGTGATTGCTTAAACGTATATATGCATGTGAAACAAGTTGTTATACAAACCAATGCATGTAGAATGTTATGACAGTGCGGATCCTAGATCTATTGTGTACCACACTATGAGCACAGTCGTGGACACGGCACTGTATGATCTTTCATCATGTGATGGATGATGCACGTGATGCATCGTATCATATGGTACATCATGTGGACAGTAGAGGATCTATATATCCATATATATTATTATTTACTAACAATATCCAAGCGCACTCCAGCCCAACAAATGGAGGAAAGTATAAACATGCAGCCATAACCGTAACAAATGATTAACTTGCTTTTAGCTGTTTAATATCATTAATCCTTTCTTTGCCTTGTGTAATTAGAATAAATGTTAACATGCAAATTAAATAAGGCCATATACCATTTTGCTGGGTTTTGAAGGTAAAAAAAAAAAGGAACATAAATAACTAAATAATTCTTTGTCAGATAACCATGTCAATTAATATATCCTTCCAGGCACATCGTATTCCTTATCAGTACTTATCACGTCGTCATTTGTTTGATGTGTCTCTGCATGTACACGCTTTCTTATGCGCATGCATTTGCCTCTTCCATCAAATTTCGTGCTAGGTTTGGCATGGAATGCGTGTCAGATGCTATGTGATGTGTCATGGTGCATGGCATGAGTGACACTGGGAGCATGTAACATACGAGGTTAAACATTTCAGACGTTCCCAGGAAAGAAAACCTCTCAGATAACGCATGCATATGTCCCCATTGACTTGTAAGGGTTAAGAAAAGTATTCGCATGGCTGTGATGCTCTATTACTTTTTTGATCGACCATTGAAACACAAAGGAAAAGCCTAGGAAAGTACGACAAGGTCCGGTAAAGATTTAGTTCATAGTTTCCCTTCTTTTTTGCGGTTCCTCCAAGAATGCTTCCAGCTCCCGTTCAAAGTTCCAACTTCTCCCCTTCTTCATTCCATTGAATGTTGAAAGCCATTAGAATTTTAAACTTCTTTGTCTATTCAGCATAAGAAACCGAACAGAGTTTACCACCTTAAAGAATGGACCGGTCTAAGAAAAGGGGAGACTCACCATATTTCGTTTCAGACTTCTGATTTACTTTGAATGAAAGGAATATTCGAATTTTAAACTAGTAAGTTCCCACTCCTCGTCACAAGAAACCCATTAAAATTAATACCCTAAACGATGATATTGAGCTAAATATTCACCATTCATCAAAGTTCCTATCAGGCATATGTATATATCCAGAAATTCTCCTGGAACCAGACAAATCATGAAGCACCATAGAAAAGGAAAATTTTAGTAAATCACGTCCTTTTGGAGGTCGCTAAGGATGTGTTAATTCTCTACCTTAATTACGTTTCCTTGTAGTCTTCTAGTTGTTGTTCTTCCCATGTTTCTCCATATACTATAGAGCTTAAGCAACTTCCTGGTTGCCTCTATTTCTACCACTTGAGATCCCATGGTGTCTCTTAACAATAAAACCACTTTTAAAAAGTATATATAGTCTCTAGCTAGTAACTAGCGGTTTCTTTTTATATATAATTTTGAGAAAGAAGTTAGATATAAGGAAGGGGGATGGGGGAGAGAGAGGGGAGTAATTCTCTAGACTGAAGCATTCTCTTGTCAACTTAAAAAGAATTCAAGGGAATTGTTAGGAATGTGTAAACGGCCGGGTGAGACCAGTTTGAAACTTGAATAATACCATTCCTAGTTTGAAGGGTAAGTGCTGGGAAGACGTAGTCCACAGTAGAAGTGACTCCAATGTTGAGGTAATCCTGGTTTCCTAAGTTTTTAATAGATGGATGAAGACTTGGTTCATCTCTATTAGATATATATATATATATATATATGTATATATATTTATTATATGCAATGAAATCATACCTAACTTGGCACCATACACGGGGAAGAAGGCTTCTCATGGTACGTGCCATGTGGCCACATATGAAGCGCCAAATATGCGTCAGAAACTATGGAATCCACCCCCCCAGCCCACCAAAACCATGGAACACCCAGCAAGACTTCCACAAGTGTGTCAACCACACATCTACGTACCCACATGTGAAGCCAAGAGAAAATTGGCCAAGAGGAAGCTGCTAACCAAATATTAATGCCGTTATCCTGAGGTCAATCCCACGGGGATTAGGTTCTACTGCCGGTTTCAAACTATTAGCTCCCATGTTCCAATAACCAACCCACCCTCCACCAATTCCTAGTATAAGCTATTACACAAATTCATGGAAATCCCACACCAATTTCCCTCGTGTCACCTATGTGAGTCTTGCACAAAAATACCGAAACTAGAGGGAAAATATTAAACGTAAAGAAAGGAAGCATTCATTGGACGGGACGATCCGGTCCAAGTATACATCAAGTCTTTGCGGCATGATGCCTATTACTCTAATCCCATTAGGAATAACGATTAATTTTTCAATTTGGAATTAATGTGAGGAATATGGCTCTTTAGAGATGGGGAGATAATAATGTTAGTTTTGATAGGGAATTAAAGGGAAAAAAAAAGAAGCCCTTGCACTTAATTAATTTGCCATTTGATTTGGACCAGTTATAATTTTCTTTTTACAAAGATGATCCATTCCTAGAGATTTTCTGGACACTTGTAACTCTGGTCCATCAAATTAATACATTTCAGCCGTTTGTCCACCCAAAGTCGTATACCCATATTCCGCTATTATGGACAAGCTTATGCTGATATGTACATATATTTCCCATAAGATATCCACGCGTCGAAAATTCGGCAAAATTGAAGTGAACCAAATATGCAACAATGAAATAAAATTAGTGGTTAATTTCTGCAAAAAAAAATATTTGTAACACGATGCACCAAAGAAATGCTTGATTAGGTGGTTTATACATGGAGATTTCATGTATGGACTTTTCATAATTGAGCAAAGTCAAAGCCACCGTCCCTTCAAAGGAGCTGCCTTTTCTAATACCCTTCCTTCCACGACCCATGAGTCTACTCACGTGCATATCATGTGCCCCTTTGGCTACATATCCTTTCAATGCCCTAGCGTTCATCCCACCACCTTTCATACTTCCTTTTGGTAGAGAGATCATCTCACCACCTTTCAAACCTTCCTTTTCCCACAGAGAGAGAGAGAGAGAGCATGGCAAGAACATTGTGTCGAGGGTGGCAATCATCGGGGGAGGTATCAGTGGCCTCGCCGCGGCGAAGCAGCTCGCTTCTTTCGACCCAGTGGTCTTCGAGGCCACGAATTCGATCGGAGGGGTGTGGAAGCACTGCTCCTACCGCTCGACGAGGCTGCAGACCCCCGCGCGGACTACGAGTTCTCCGACTACCCGTGGAGCGACCGGACCGACCCCACGTTCCCGACTCACACCGAGATACTCGACTACCTGCATGGCTATGCCACACACTTTGGTTTGTGGAGGTTCATCAGGCTCCAGTCCAGGGTGGTCGAGATCCGGTTCCTCGGCGACCGGACCCAGGCCGGATTCACCGAGCTTTGGGGGCCGATGGGTGTCCCCTCGCCGGAAATCCCGTGTGGGAGGTTGGCGTGGTGACCGGCCAATCGGAGACTGTTGAGGTTGCCAGTTGCTTTAAAATTCGTTCTCTCTTATATTACCTAATGGGTCTAGGCTTCCTTTAAGAAATATATAACATGACACCCATCTCCTTAGGGTTTTCTATGATAACTATGGCACTACTCTACATCCATCTAGGACTTGTAAGGGTATGTCCAAGACCTCTACAACAACTAGCTAGGCATAGTTTTGTTGGCCGTACAGTTCTTGCCCCTATGGATTTCAGCATACAGAAATTAACCATGCCCTGTAACATATTGATTCCTACAATTTTAGGCTGTAGAGGATCCACCGGTGCCTAAGTAACAACACCATAACCATATGAAGGGTTAATATCTATGACTTAATTAGTCCAAAAATTCCATCTAGTTGGTAAAGATATGTTAGCATTGCATTAATTAGTATTGGCAAAGTTAAAACTCTTTCACATCATCTTTTGTTAACTAGTCGTAGAAGATTTCTTATCTCTTGTTATTTAAATGGTTTGTAATTTTTGTCCTAATGATTTATATATTTCAGCGGTACAAGTTTGAGTTTGTGGTGATGTGCATCGGAAAATATGGGGATCTAAAATATATGCCGGTTTTCCCACATGGGAAGGGACCGGAGATATTCCGCGGGGACGTCATGCATTCACTGGATTACTGTAAGCTTAATGAAGAAGCCACTAACAACCTTATGAGGGGAAAGAAGGTTGCAGTTATTGGTTACAAGAATCAGCCATAGACCTTGCTGTAGAATGTGCTGAGGCCAACCAAGGTATAGACCAATATTATTTTGAAACTTCGTGAAGTTTACGCATGTTCTTTATGTAATAATCTCATGGACTTTTTATTAATAAAATAATAGTATATCTCTGCCTCATAATTAATAAGCAGATCATTTTAGTTTTTATTATAATTGAGCATTATTAATTTGAGAAAAAAAAAATATGAAGATTGTATTAATAAAATAAGCATATGTCTCTGCCTCATAATTAATAATTAGCAGATCATTTTAGTTTTTTTATTATAATTAGCAGATCATATGAAGGATAGTGATATGTTGATAATCATTAAGCCATATTTCAATTGATATATTAAAGTCCTGCAAAATTTCAAGGTATAAGCAAGCAAGAAGGAGAAATAAACATGTAAGTTTTCACACATGCATGATAGAAGAAAAATAATATGGAGGGAACCGATCATCCACTGGAAGGTATTTTCGATAATTTGATCACATTCTATTACACGAAGCAAACTGTCTAATTTAAAAGATCGCTCTAAGCTTTTGAAGAGACAATAAATGCTCTCTCTTTTCTGTTTTGATGGAAACATCATATGCTTTCAAAGTGATTTTTCCTTGACTTTATACATAAGTTAAATATAACCTTCACAAGATTAGAGGTTCACGATGACGTGAGATGATCGTATGTTTCTCAAAAAGTTAGTTGGATAATGATTTCTTCTCACCGGTCCTCTACAGTGTTCTACTTCACATGCCTTTACTTTTTCATGATAAGCCGATAAGGACAACAATAACTCCCTTTTTTTTGGTAAGAACAAATAACTCCCCTTAAGGTCAAAGTCAAGCACAAGCTATGAAAAATTGACTTGTTGACCCATGAAAAGATCTTAGTTCTGGGGAAGAAGAGAGTTATGACATGTGTTCTAGGCCCAATATATAACAGAAGGAATTGAATGCCGCCAATCACAAATAGAAAGGACACAACTAAATTAATGGATAGCTGACTCTCGCAACCTGTTTTGGTAGGATAAGCTGATTTCTAAAAGCAACTAGCTACCTAACCTTGTACGTGGATCAGGGTCAAATGTTAATTCCTTCATGCATGTACTATATTTTATTCATTGACTTGTGCTTTGTGCTTTTTTTATTTACCTATTGTGTTTGGTGGGTAAAATAGATACAAAAGTTGACATGCATATATTCTGAGAGTATTTTTAAAAAAAATTT
Organism: Elaeis oleifera; assembly: GCA_000441515.1. Taxonomy (NCBI): domain Eukaryota; kingdom Viridiplantae; phylum Streptophyta; class Magnoliopsida; order Arecales; family Arecaceae; genus Elaeis; species Elaeis oleifera. The sequence continues at coordinate 2,145,275 of KE504635.1, read as the reverse complement.
GTGACGTTATAATCATTGACTTTTGCCTTATGTGTACTATGTTGGAATGGTATGAAGGGCCAGATGGGCAACCTTGCACAATGGTCATCCGGACCTTGCACTGGACGGTTCCCTCCTACTCCATATGGGGCCTGCCTTTCTTCTTGTTCTATGCTACAAGGTTTTCTCAGTTTCTCCATGAAAGGCCTCATCAAGGAATGCTAAGATCTATTCTCTGCCGCCTCCTAAGCCCATTGGTATTTGGCTATCTACTCTTACCCGGGTTGGAAACAACAATATCGAATTGATATTTAAATTTTAGAAACCTTTATCTGTTATTTGGCTAATTTGTTACATGAAATTAAGAGATGAATCCGTGCAGAAACATGCACGCACTCAATTTTTCAATATAATGGATTTGGATGATAAAGGGGGTACAACATTTTTGTCGGCTTCATGGATTGAATAACACAATACTAATTTATGCATTATAATTATCAAGTCTTGCTACTTGCTATATATTGACTTTGAAATTTCAAAATGTTTGTCAGAGGAAAGGTGCTTCCAAGTTCATCGAGTCCTATCTCACATGGAAGCTTCCATTACAAAGTATGGCTTGAAACCAGATCACCCTTTGAGGAGGATTATGCATCATGCCAGATGGCAATATTGCCTGAGAACTTCTTCAAAGAGGCGGACAAAGGGATGATCTCATTTAAAAGGTCATCCAAGTGGTGGTTCTGGGAAAGGGGTATAGTTTTAGATGACAACACTCAGTTGGAGGCTGATGTTGTGTTCCTAGCCACTGGTTTCGATGGCAAGAATAAGCTGAGGTCCGTGCTGCCGGAGCCCTTCCGTGGATTGATAGTGAACTCTTCTGGTGTCATGCCACTCTACAGGTAAAAATTTCTTCTATACAGTCCATTTGGCTTCCAATTCTTCCAACAACCAAGTGTTGTCAAACAAACTTTGAATTCATCAACATGCCATGGATCAATAATTCTCCATCTGGTCAGTCACTGTTGTCTTCCCTTCTACGTACGTCTAAACCAATTAGAACTGTCAACAAAATGTTGGCACGTACTTTGTCCTCTTGATGTCTCTTCTACCAAATATTCGACCAACTTGTCTTTCGCAAATATTTTTAGTGACTTTGTTGATAAGTCATAGCCTGATGCGTTTACGTTTCATCTCGCCAGAGGACGTTTTCCTTGGTTCACATAAAAGTCATGAGCCATTAATGAGATAAACAATCATGCATGCGTGTGTTATCATTAGCAAGGCCATTCCCACATTACTAGATAGATGGTGATCCTTAATACATGCTTACGCTCCCCGACAAGCTAATTAAACAAATGCCCAGTTCCAATGACTGGTGATTAAAGAACTTAATTTAGTCCCATATATGACTTGCATGTATTGATTTGGACCATGTTCAGTAAGAGGCCAGCAATTTTTAGCTTAGATTTGACTTCCATAATCTTTTGTTGAGTATGTCTCTGAAGTCCTCTTTCTTAACCATTGACCACCTAGCCAACTAATAATTTTTATTGTCAGTGGATCCATCCTAAACAAAAATGAATTATCCCAAAGTTGACTGTAGACACAATGTTACGTTAGACACGTTCATGCATGCATGTGTATATATGGCAATCACATTGATTCCGTTCAACATTGTATTGGCACTGATCGCAGGGGCACGATTCACCCTCTGATCCCCCACATGGCATTCGTGGGATACATTGAGAGTGTGTCGAACCTCCACACTTCGGAGCTGCGGTGCAAGTGGCTGGAAAGGCTGCTCAAGGAGCAATTCAAGCTCCCGAGCGTGGAGCAAATGTTTAGGCAAATCGATGAGGAGACGGAGGTGATGAAGAGGACCACCAGGTTCTATCGCCGCCACTGTATCTCCACCTATAGCATCAACCACAGCGACGAGATCTGCAAAGAGATGGGATGGAAGCCATGGAGAAAGGGGAACTGGCTCTCAGAGGCCTTCAGCCCTTATAACAATCAGGACTACAAGAAGAGTGATCAAGTTCAGAGAGAGCTCGATCTTAACCATTGCTCTCGCTATCATCTTGGATCTATATATATATATATTAAGTTAGGCCTTAGTACCATATATATGGAGTAATGGTTTTGCTGTTGACCTAAAGAACCAGAAAGGTCATATAATAATCCTTGTTATTTCAAACAAATTGATCATGGCCACCTTCCACCGTCCATCCATCAGAAGGTTTTGTTGTAGCTACTGTTTTGGCCTGATGTAATAGTCTGCCATCGTTATAAGATCTATTTGTAATATATATTAAGCATGAATAAGAAGTTCATATTTATTTGTGACTTCACGGCATTCTTATTTCATGTTTTATGTACAAGAACTCACTTTAAAATCTGTAAATCTTAATATAAAAATACCTAACCAACCCACTACATCGCATACACTTATTCACTTGCACATGGGCTCATTCAAAAACAAGAATGGCAACGAGTCAGATATAGATCAGTTTGGCCAATACCTATATCGGCCCAAGTAACTAATATATAAAAAACCCATACCAATACCTACACCATATGCATGTCAAGTTAGATCAAAAAAAGGTACGGATCGAATCGAAAATCCATCGTATAAATATTATAAAATAATTATATTTTAGAAGAGAAATTTAAATTAAGGTTATCTCAGATCGAATTTGGGATGGGACATAAAATTATCCATATCCGAATCCACTTTGATTTTTATTTTTTTTTTAAGAATCCATCCTTGTTTGGATTCTAATCAGATTAGATAAAATCTATTTTATTTGAATCGGATCAAATATCCGATGAATCAGCTAAAATTACCATCTCTATTCAAAAAGATTGATTGTTATGAAAAGTGGATGTATATTTTTCTTGCTGCAGGCTGTAGGCCGGTAGCATGTATCCCTCCTCCACATGCTTGGGTTCTGTGTTTAGGTAGCTGAGTGTTGTTTCTTCAAGCATTGGACAAAGGTATTAAATAGTTGGGTTTTCCCTCTCTTCTCCTCCAAAAGACTACCATGGAAAGAATTCTGTGTGTTTAGATATGTGAGTGTTGTGGGCCCATTTCGAGCCTTACCTGCAGCGTTGAAGACTAAGTTCTGTAAATCGGAGGTAAGTCCAAGTCTAGATTACTGATTAATTTAGATTCATATGCAGTGGCTACAACTGAATATTGCTCAGAGATAATTCACACACTATTTCGACCTTTCTAACCTTCCGAATCTCAGTGTACATTGCTGAAATATTAGCTTGCAGGTTTGAAACTGAAACCTAGCTAGCTACTTCCAACGGAAGAGGACTGAAGACTGAATGATCTGTAAAGAGGACTGAATTAGGGTCAGTAATGACCAGGACCTGGTCCATCTGAGAAATGATCATGGATCTACAAGCAGGCTTACCAAGTCCAATCTTGAATGAATCAAATTAATGGGTCAAATGTACCATAGTTGATAGTGGTCATTCTATGTGGATCCAAAATACGGTTTGGGATACAATTAATGGCGCATCCTGGTGGTCATTTGGTCCGTCTTTGTTGAAAAATTCAAACAAGCCCAAACCTAAGCCATTTGCATTCTCGATACTTTATTTTCTTTTCAATTATCGTTGACCAGAATGCATTGGCCGAAATTTTAGTCAGCTCAAGTCAAAGAAAGTTATCTGTTTGAGTGTGTTTGAATGCTATCAGTGAAACCTTCAAGAGATCCAATATCTTAGGTGCCAGATGAAAAGAATGAAATCAAAGGATATTCTCTTTTGTGCAGACCCCTCCTTTGGGAATAAATTTTGGTGGCTCTGTGTATATGCACAGAAGTCTCCTTGGTTTGTCAGACAAATCAAAGGATACAAATCTCTTTCGATACCATCCTAGAGCTTTATTTAGGTGAAGGCCTGTCAAGTTAATCACATAGCAAAGATGTAGCAAATTAACAAAACATCATACTAGAATAGCTACCATAGATCTTCTAGTACTGTATACATATTCATCTGTTTGGAAGCCCACAAAACTGGTACTTTTACTGTTAACTCATACTACAAACTTTCTTTATAATGATGACATCTTTTGCCAAGAATAAATTATATACATGGCTTGTATTAAAAAAAATTAGACTGCACATACAGGTGAAGTGCTTGCGAAAAAGGTTGCACAATTACCTTCGGTTGTTCATTATATGGTTCAAGTGTCAAAATGGTAAATCATTTTCTTATCAAATATCTAGAAGCATTCGTTCTTGCATGCTATATATCTTGTCTAAACTTGAATAGATGGCCGCAGAATCTTCGGGAGCTTTGGACAACCTGGAGGAGGAGGAAAATCAAAGCACAGACCAACCATATTGTACGGAACTCAATATTTTCTACATAGACGCTTGGAAAAATAACCATTCTGCATAGCATTCTATGTTCTTTCCAGCTTTCGAAAAGTATATAATGCTTCTAAGAATGATCAAAGTTATGTTCTGACTTTTTTGACATTGTCAAATCTTATTATATATCTAAGCTTTTTCCCTTTGTAACTCCTCTCTAACTCCACTTCTCTCCACCATATAACTCCTCATTACAAATGTACACAATTCTTCTTGACATTTAAATAAATCTCAAGGAAGCAATTCGCTTCCTCCATTTTCCATCAAAACAGAGAGAGAGATGAATAACAACGAACAAGAATGTTCCGGAGAGGTTCCAAATCCAAAATTAGACATCGTAATAAATCTTATTACATTAAAGCACGAATTTTTTTGGTCTGTTACCCGGGCGAAGCAGGCAGAAGTAAACGGGAGGTGCTTATTCTTGTCCAGTTGCTGGCCTGGCTCCCACGTGGCCACGGTTCGGCAGAATGGAGGCATCAAAGCCTGGACACGTGCATCATATCGAAAAAAAAAAAAAAAGCCTGGACACGGGCAGCCGTTGATCATGGAGGGTCACAGCCCTTTGGTGGAATTATTGCCTGGACCACGCCAGATAGACCAACGCGAATCTCGGGGCACGTGCACGGTGGATAACGCGCATTCTCGGACCATACGGTGGGCCCACACAGCTGGTTGGGCCGGTCCCCACCCACCCTCACTTTTTCCTCTCTGTGGGACAAGTCCGCAGTTTCGCTTCAGATGTTCTAGAATTGTGCTGCGGTTGAAAGTATCTCTGCCAGATGAGAAATTCTTTGTACACCGCACAAAAAATATACAGCCCCATTTGATCAGGCCAGGTAACCACTGCTTACTAACATATATTTAATATATATAATTTATTTTTATCAAAAATTTTAAATAATTAAAAAAAATCTTCTAGAGATATTATGATATCTTATGAACATATGTGTGTGTATATATATATATATATATATTTTTTTTTTTATATTTATGTATGTATATATGTATGTATGTAAAATTCAAACTAGAAAAATGGATTGGATTTGGTTTGGATCCATAATTTAGACTTTGGATTGGATTTGAATTTTATAACATTAAATTCAAATTCAAATTTAAAATCTAAAATTTTAAAATTAACTCCAAATCTAAAATCAAAATCTAAAAATCCGACCCAATCCCCTGGTTCGGTTTGGATTTTGGATTTTCTCCAATCCACTTGGACCCTTACTCCGGCATAGATGAGTCCAAATATTTATTTTATTTATTTATTTGAAAGATGGTCTCCAATGGCAAACAACTTGTACAAATTCTTTCAAGTCTATCAAAATCCAGAGTATATCAGTTGTAGGGATATTGTATATCTCGACTTGCTAGAAAATTTTTGTACACCGCCTGTAGTATAAAAAATCTAATGTGGAGTGCACCGTCTTATCCGATTGGACTACGTAGCCATCACTTTCCAACATATATTTAATGCTCACGGTTCTATTTTCGTTTGAAATTGTGGATGACAAAATATTTCTTCTCTTTCGAAAAATTATGATATCTTGTACCATTATTATGGCATTCTGTGTTAAAATTATAACTTTCCATACAAAATGTCATAATTTTTTTATAGGATGTCATAAAGAGGAAGAGTATTTCATTATTGAAAAATTATGAAAATTATTAATGATGAAAATATTCTTCCCTCTTAACGAGATCCTGTGAAAAAATTATGATATCATATACAGAAAGACATAATTTCAATGCAGGATGCCATAATATCGGTACATGATGTCACAGAAAAGAAAGATATTTTCGTCATCCAAAATTTTCAAACGAAAAATAAAACTGCTGACATTAAATATGCATTGAAAAGCAGTAGCCATATGGTCCAATAAGACGGAACGGTGCACTCAATGTCAGATTTTCTACACCATAGATACCGTACAAAGAATTTCCCTGGCCTGCCATTTGTACTGAGCCTACAAAGTTGCCGATAGTGTTATGTTGGCCCTCGTCTAAAGCCCATAGGTTGAACTCGATTGGGCTACACATCGGCGCTCAATTTATAAGGGAGCACCTCGTGAAGCCTATAAGGTGGCATGCTACTCTTGAGCAGCTCTACTGGCTATACGTGAGTATAGAGGTGCTACAGGACTAACAATAATCATTCAATCTATGGCGCTCATCTCCCTTTAGGAAGATAGCATTTAAAATCATTGAAACATGAGAGAGAGAGAGAGAGAGTACCAAATCGTTTAGTTTTCCCTCTCACCTCAAACACTTCCATACCACGCATTGAAAGAGATAGGGAGGGAGAGGAGGGGAGATTGGTGGCTGATTCCGTTTTGTCTGCTGCTCCACCTCTTCACAGGACTGGTGATCAAAGGATTGGTGGGAATAGGGTCTCTCAGAAGGAAGGTCATGCACCATCGGTTCGATATATGTTATCCTCTCACTTGTTTCTCTCCCTCTCCCTCTCTCTCTCTCTAATAGAGGGAGCCAATAGATAAGATCACTCTCCTTTTATCTTTTTTTTTTTATTTCATGAGATGTTGTGTTTTGTGATGAGTAAACGCATTCGTTTAAGATGGTGTTAAGTTCATCCCCAGGTTTTTACTCTTTCCTATGTGAATATTTATAATGGAAGGAAAGAATAAGAATAACTACCAATAGTTAGAACACCATCTTTTTCCAGGAAAAATTTGAAGACAACGCCATCACATGATCGCTTCGTAGACCTCAGTCACGTCCTTTGTTTAAAACAGATCGAACACCCACCGCAAGTATTTTTAAATTAAAATTTGTGGTTTCAGCATGTTTTGATTTCAGCTTCTTGCTAAGAGGAACATGAATTAATACCCCTATTAGTGCTCAACTTTTTTCTTGATCATTGTTGTTCCTGATGTAGCACGCACGTTTTATTGGTGGAAACAACATGGACATTGTATTTGCTGTTAATTTTGGTGCGTAGTCAGAAGGGATGAAGATAGTAAGGCGCATCACACGGCTATATATTTGTCTTTCATGATTACAAACGTTTGACATTCTTCAATGCCACTCTCACGTACGTATCCATGTAACTATGGAGATAAAAACTGTTTGCACATTTCATGTATTCTTGTGCTTTAAGTTTAGTAATAAGTTCATCATGAGAGGCATGTTTCACTTCCCAAACCAAGTTTTGCAGTCTTTGAGTTTATACTTGTTATGACCAACTCTTCATTCAAGAGGATTTTATGTACCTCCCATGGACCTATAGAAATATTATTTGTTTTTCCAGATAAGGATAGGAAAATAATACGATGTTAAAATGTAAATCATCACTAGGTTTGCGTAATATCTCAGACTCTTGTACATGCACTAGGTGGTCTTCACCACTTTTCTTGACTTTCATCAGTGTGGCTATTACGGATCAGTAATTGTGAGGGTGGGGACGAGGGGTGGGGTATCAAACTTACCAAGAAATATAGGTTTCTGATTTAGATTATGCACACATAACACATCAGTTTGAATGATATGTGCGCATAATTGTTCCGCCGTGGTCCAAAAACCAAAAAATGCTAGCATCCACTAGGTCATACCCACCAGGTCATATGATCATGGAACAGTTAACAAAGAAAAATTTGCTGAATTACTAATCTTATGGACAGATCCTCTTTTATCCCCTTTAATCTGAAGGGTGAAAGGTAACAATATATTGTCGGGTGTCTATGATACGTGTCCAAGTCCTTAAATTGATAAGGTTGGTTTGAATACCTTGTGCAACAGCTGGTAGAATGGAGCAATTTACTACTCACAAACATTATCAACTCTTCCAACTCTATAGGTCTAAATTTCTTCTGCTATTGCTGCAGCCTTGAACCATGCTGCAAATTTGGCAATTATGTATGCTCCAGATAGTTAGATGAGAGAGAGAAAGAGTGAGAGAGAGAGGGGTGCATGGAGCATTTGTCTTTTAAACATGATGTAAGATGCCTTTCCAAAAGTTCCAAGTTTCTAGGAATTATGGAGAGGAAAAGACGCACAAGAAATGGGCTGCGGGAGTAGATGGAGATTCTCCTGTCAGACTCATAGCCGTTGCTGTAGGTTTTAAGTAGTTTGGTCCCAGGGTACAAAGTTTGAAGATTCTGCAATGCTAGATTACCAAAATACTCACACCCACTTCACAAGATCACTGTGGCACCATTTGCTTATTTAACAATGTGAATTAGCTTGGTACAGTGACCAGGGTTACTTCTCACCATTGTCTCTAGAGCCAAGGTGCTGTGATGTGATGAAGAAGAATGATCCTTGAACCTCAAATGCTCTATTTCTTGCGAGTTGGTTTTTTTAGTGGAGAGCTGGCTGTGATGATAGGAGCTTTGCAACGGCAATTTGAGGAGGCCTGAGACCGGGATTCTACTAGTCTAAGTTCCCATATGGAATGATTGGAGATGGGTTCTTCCAAGACCATCTTAAGCTAAGTTAAGGACTAGATGAATATATATATTAAGAAGACTATTGTGCATTAGCACAATACTACTAAAGCCACTACCACTGCCACAAATACTATTTAAGCCACTTAAGAAACAGAAGAAAGGGCTCCATACTAGCATTTTTTTATTTTAAAAAAATGCTAAATATAAAAATGCAACAAAAAGAACATTTATTGCTGCACTTAAATTTTTTGGAGCAATAAAAATGATGACAGCAATGTGAGTCTCACCTCCGCAACTAATTTTATAACTTTAGAAACTCACACTAAGGATTTGTAGATTTGATTAGGCTCTTGTATATGTTATCCACCTTATTGCACCTTTCCTGTAACTACTTCTTGGACCACCCTTCTCACCCTCCAAATTTGAATTCAACCAACTTGCTTTATCCTTTAACTTGAACTTGACCTTATAATCTGGAACAAGTTGAATCTGTTGCTGCAAGACTCCGGAGGTGAGATCGGCAATGAATCGAGTTGAAAAGCTGAGAATTACGCCGATATGAACCACAAGCAAAACCTACAAAAAAGTTTCAAAACCGTAGGATGCCCTCTGGTTTAGGATCCTTCGATGTTAAGTCAGCCGGAGCCTTGAGAATAAATAGTAAAAATAGAGGAGTAGAAAGCAAAATATGAGAGTTTGAGTGGAGAAAAGATAGAGAGAACTCTGATTTTCTTTGATGAATTGAGCAGTGTTTTGTCTCTGTTCACTCAGACTTGACTTATCTTCTAAAGAGCACATTGTCTTCTTTTTATAGAGGGAGCTCGCTTAAGTCTTAAGGAAAATTGTTAGGCCACTAGAGATCTGTTAGACCATTTAAGATCTATTAGGCTATTAGACCATTAGAGATTTATTAAACCGTTTGAGATCTGTTAAGCCGTTAGGTTATTGTAATAAATGACCAGCTATACAGAGATCGTGGAGCTCCTGCTCGTGTAGCAAATGAGTTGGAATACAACTGAAAAGTAGTTATGGTTGAGTTGGATGATAGCTGTCAGATAATTATCCGTAGACGTGATGGCATATCGATAAAAGATTGATATGGGATAGCTGACATCAGTAACTATTTAAACTGAGTGCCATGCCTTGAGTGCCAGTAATAAAATCGGCAAAGAACCAACGTAAGATGAAGGAGATCGGAACAAAATTGGGGTGAGCATTCCACTTTCCAGCAGTTCTAAATTAAATCAATTAGAATACTAGAGAGGCAAATCGATCTTGGATCGATGTGATCTGAAAGAACTTTTATCTCAGATAACAATCTGCTGCCACGTGCCCAGATGATGATAATCTCAGTTTTTCGATGAGGTCGGCTTTCTGATGACCTTGACTTTCTGATGAAATCGGTCTTCTTATGAGGTCAGTCTAATGATGAGCTCCACAGTTGAGCCTTACATCCATATTCTTGTCAATCCGAGAACTCCTGAGTATGAGTCCCGAAGACATCAATTGAGACATGGTATGACCCCTATAACACTTGCCCCCACTTCGGAGTCCAAGAAAGTTACTTCGGATGAAAGAAGTAGTTCGTGAAAAAATTTTCAGCTTGTCCGAGATGACGAATCCATACTGTTTGATTTTTCAAGTGAACCACTGCATCTTTTCAATTGAGCTCGGAGTGAGTAGATCGGATCTTCTGTATATCTGATAGGATTTCAATCTTTGGTGCCACATTTTCTTTCCCTTCAAAGGCATATTGTTTAAGGATTTAAGTTAAAATTTGTCAAGTTGATATTTTGTGAGGTTCAACATTTTTTTGATGAGATCTAATCTAAAGATCGGATATCTCATTTTTGATCTTGGTCTATCGGGACTTTGGTCCAATCGAAACTTCATATTTTTGGAAGGTTTAATTTGAAGATCAGATATCTCACTTTTGATCTTGATCCTTTTGGAACTTTGGTCCAATCGAGACTTTAGATTTTTATAAGATCCAATCCGGAGATCGGATATCTCACTTTTGATCTTAGTCCTTTCAGGGCTTTGGTCCAATTGAAATTTTAGATTTTTGTAAGATCCAATTCGAAAATCGGATACCAAGCTTATCATAAAGTTATCCTTATCAGGAGGCTGAAATCATTAGAAAATTGACCTCATCAGAAGGTCGAGATCATGAGGAGGTCGAGCTCATCAAAAGATTGAGCTCAGCAGAAGTCGATCTCATCAGGAGGTCAAGTTTATCAAAAGACAAACATCATCAGAAGATCGAGCTCTTCAGGAAGCTGACCTCATCGGGAGGCCAAGATCGTCATACAGCCGGCCTCATTAGGAGGATAAAATCATCAAAAACCAACCTCATCAGAAGATCGAGATCATGAAAAGGCCGAGCTCATCAAAAGATCGAGCTCAACAGAAAGCCGACCTCATCAGGAGGTCAAGCTCATCAGAAGACAGACCTTATCAGAAGGCCGAGCTCATCAGAAAGTCAAGCTCATTAGAAAGTTGATCTCATCAGGAGATCAAAATCTTCACAAAGCCAACTCATCAGGAGGCCGACCTCATCAAAAACTCGATCTCCAGATTGAGATAAATCTCGATGCACCAAAAATTCGATCTCTGAATCGGTTTAAAGCCCCGAATGGGCCAAAATCCCCCTGAAGATCAAAAATATCGATCTCTAGATCGAGCTTAAGTCCGAAAAAATAAGATGAAAAGTCGATCTCCAGATCGAGCTTAAGTCCCGAAAGGATCAAGATGAAATATCGATCTTCGAATCGAGCTTAAGTCTGAAAGGATCAAGATGAAATGCCAATCTTCAGATCCAACTTAAGTCCTGAAAGGATCAAGATCAAAAGTGAGATATCCGATCTTCGGATTAGACCTCACAAAATTCAAAGTCCCGATTGGACCAAAGTTTCGAAAGATCAAGATCAAAAGTGAGATATCCGATCTCAAGATTGGACCTCACAAAATTTGATCTTCCAATTGCACCAAAGTTCTGAAAGGACAAAGATCAAAGTAAGATATCCAATCCCCAGATTGGACCTCATGAAAATCTGAAGTCCCAATTGGACCAAAGTCCCGAAAGGACTAAGATCAAAAGTGAGATATTTGATCTCTGGATTGAATCTCATAAAAATCCAAAGCCTCGATTGGACCAAAATCTCGAAAGGACTAAGATCAAAAGTGAGATATCCGATCTCCAGATTGGACCTCACAAAAATCTAAAGTCCCGATTAGACCAAAGTCCTGATAGGACCAAGATCAAAAGCAAGATATCCGATCTTTGGATTGGATCTCATCAAAAAATATTGAACTTTACAAAATATCAACTTGACAAATTTTGATTTAAATCCTTAGACAACATACCCTTGAAAAGAAAAAAATAAGTCACCAAAGATTGAAATCCTATTAGATATATAAGAGATCCAATCTGCTCACTCCGAGCTCAATTGGAAGGATGCAATGGTTCACTTGAAGAACCAAACGGTATAGATTCATCATCTCGGACAAGCTGAAAATTTTTTTTATGAATTACTTCTTTCGTCCGAAGTAACTTTCTCGAACTCAGAAATGGGGGGGGAGTATTGTAGGGATCATACCACTTCAACTGATGTCCTCGGGACTCATACTCAGGAGTTTTTAGATTAACAAGAATATCGATGTAAGGCTCGACTGTGGAGCTCATCATTAGACTAATCTCATAAGAAGATCGATCTCATCAAAAGTTAAGGTTATCAGAAAATCGATCTCATTTGAAGGCAAGATCATCATCATCTGGGCACGTGACAGCAGATTGTTATCTGAGATAAAAGTCCTCACAGGTCACATTGGTCTAAGATCGATCTGTCTCTCTTATATTATCTACTAATTGGCTTAATCCAGAACTGTTAGAAAGCAGAATGCTCACCCCAATTTTGTTCCGATATCCTTCATCTTACGTCAGTTTATTGCCGACCTTATTACTGACACTCAAGATATGGCGTCCAGATCAAATAGTTACTGATGTCAGCTATCCTATATTGATCTTTTATAACATGCCATCATGTCTATGGATGCTTATCTAACAGCTGTCATCTAGTTCAATCGTAACTGACTTTCAGTTGTATTCCAGCTTATTTGCCACGTGGATAACCGCTCCACGATCTTTGCACAGTTGACTATTTTATTATAATAGCCTAACGGCCTAACAGATCTCAAATGATCTAACAGATCTCGAACGATCTAATAGCCTAATAGATTTCTAACGGCCTAACAGATCTCTAATAGCCTAACAATCTTTCCTTAAGACCTAAACGAGCTCCCTCTATAAAAGGGGATAAAGTGCTGTCCAAAAGGTAAGTCAAATCTGAGTGAATAGAGACAAAATTCTGTCATATTTTAAAAAAAAATACAGAGTTCTTTCCACTTTCTTCACTGAAACTCTCACTTCTTACTTTCTACTTCTCCATTTTACTATCTGTTCTCAAGGCTTCGGCTGACTTAAACGTCGAAGGGTCCTAAATCAGAGGGCATCCCACGATTTTGGAACTTCTTTTGTGAGTTTTGGTCGTAGTTCACACCGATGTGACTCTCAGCTCTTCAGCTCGGTTCAGCACCGATCTCACTATCAAAGTCTTACAGCACAAGGTATATATTAGAAAAAGTTGACTTGTTGGATTTTCAAAATCCAGCTCCAATTTCACCCTATCAAGAATGACCTAGATGACACTTAGAATTAAAATTCTAAATGGACAAAAATACCAACAACTTGGGTACAACCGACTCAGTGAATTTTCAGAAGTTCAATATTCTGCCTAGAAACTATTACAGTGGTTGGTATTGAATTGTTTTACTATTACTTGCATGTTAACTAATCTAATGTTTCGTTTATAAACAAGGGAAGAACTCTTTGGTCTAAGGGCTTTCCTAAGTTTAACCTTCTAAGAAAAAGGAATGAGAAAAATATCAAGCATTCATAAAATTATAATTTATGTTATATGAAAAATTCTTAAAGAAAATAATATAGAATACTGATTAGACCTATGCAATAACAAATGATGGAAGTTGATATGCATTCCAAGCATTACATATACTTTTGTTTTCCATTGTAATATCATCATAAATTAATAGGATTATAAATATGGTATATGATATCAGAAGTAGTTGAACAAATTTTTCTAAAATTTTAATATTCAGAACATTTTAATTTTGAAAAAAAATCCAGATATTATTAAGGAGTTTCTTACCGTGGTTGTTAGGTTAGCAACATTTCAACAAAACCAATTCAAGGTTCATTCAAAAAGTATTATCTTTATATGTTTATATGTCACTTTTCGATTACCAACATCTGATGGTTAGTTTCTGTTAGGGGTGTCAAAGGGATGAGCTGAGTTATAAGTTTGATTCATTTTTTTGAATAAAAATGAAGCTCTTTTTTCATTTGTTGTTACATTATATTCAATTCAAATTCTTATATCTTAACAAACCTTTTTATTGGAAACATTAAAGATGACAAGATAATAATAATAATTATGATGAATAAGATCAACTATCAAAATTGAGTAGTCTCACTATGATAGCCATTCTGCATCCCAACTTTCAATTTCTCCAATATCCAAGCTGCAAGAAAAAAATAAGTAAATCCAAAATAGAAACAAATCAGTTCCAATATAATAAGTATAATATAAGAATCCTTTTTATGTGAAAATTCTGTAAGTCAAATTAAGCCCATAATAAGTTTAGGCAGCTCCTAGCAAAACTTATGATACTATGGTAACTCCAAGTTCATATTTAGATCCAAACAAGTAGGAGGTTTGAGGCATTGCTGAAATCTAAATATAGATATGATTGAATTGATTGTAAAACTCCTAGATGTTGACATCTTTATGGATGGTAATAAATTTAAGTATTTGTTTGGATTCTAAAACTTCAAAATGGATCAAATAAATGAAATACAAATACATCAAAGCCAAAAATATTACTATAGAAGTGGTACATAAATCCATAGAGTATAGAGCTTTCCTTACCATGACAAAGCTACATCTTTAAATAGTCCTCTGGGGGTTGTAGTCATCCATCTGTTGTTGTTGGTGTAAGAGGTAGCTGTCCTTGACATCCCCTGAATAGCCATCACTCAACCAAGGTAGTGTGTCCAAAATGTCATCGAACACATGCAACCCATCTTCCCTTACTCTTGTTATCCTCTTATTAGGGCTTCCCTCCATGTTCCTGAGGAATTTACTCCACCATATGGATGTGAATAAGTTCATTGTGTCATTCCACTCCATGTCATACTGTTCTCCAATTGAATGGATCTTTGCCATATCCTCATCATCCATCACTGGATGCAATATTGTAGAGATAGGGTTTGATACAACATCAGATGTATATGGGGACACATCCAAGATAGATGGTATTCAAGACCTGACATAGTAGGAGGGAAGAATAAGAATAAGAAGAGCAAGATGATGGTGGTGGTGATGGCAATGGCTGGATTGGCAGATTGTTGGTATTGTTGTTGCTAAAGGAATGTCAAGATTATTGAAGCCTTGAATATTGAGATTTAGGCCTAAGGGTTGGTTAGGGAGAGGAAGGTTTAGATTATCAGCAATGGATAGTGGTGGAATTGATGGATAAGCCGAATAGAAGGTGAAGAAGGATGAGAAAGAGGGATCCTGATGGTAGTAAGGATAGATGTAATTGGGTGGATATAATCTATCATTTCTCCTGGAATCTATCAACTCTTGGTGTGGCTCCTCCAAAGTTGGTAGAGATGGATAGAGAGCAAAAGATGGTATCAAATTTTGTTTTGTTGTTGGTGGTGCTGCTGTTGTTCTTCATTTGCTTGTTTCATAGCTGCTCTATGAAACTTGAGTGCTGCCACAATTTCTCTTCTAGCTTCTGCCATATTAAGTATCCTTTCTTGATAAGGTCTACTTGTATGCAGTCTTCTTCTTACTTGTTTCTTAGGTAGCTGAGGTTGTGGTGGTGGAGGTGGTGATCGTTGTTGTTGAACTTCACTAATGCATTGAGTTTGTTTAGCAAGGTCTTGCAAAAGCTCATCTCCGATCACTCTATTAGGGGACTTTGGATTTGTAGGAGCTTTGGATTTGGAGGAGCTTAATTGCTTTACAAGACTACGGATGTAGGCACTAGAGAGATGAGGCTCATCCCTGAGCTTGGGCCTCTCAACCTCCATGCCTATGTTGTTCTCGAAGGAGGAGCAGCTTCCCAGCTATATGATCTCTCTCTCTGTCTGTCTCTCTGTCTCTCTCTCTGTTCCTCGGAGAAGTAGGGAAGGAATGCTGAGGAAAGGTGGAATGGAAGAATTATAAGGGGGCTTTTTTGGATTCTGGATGCCAAGTACACGGAACAGACTTCATTGCCTGATGGGACTCTCAAGGGCTGCCCTAAATAGTATAACATTCTAGGATTTCTCATCCTATTATCCCTGTGGCAATCCAAGGATCATGTGGTTGCAGACATATTTGATATTTGAGTGGGGGTAATCACAGACCTATTATTTGGAGAATCTAGAACATGCCAATTTTATTTACTTTTGGGGTATAGATGCCAATTTTATTGGCTTCAAAGTCCAATGTCACCATAGAAGCCATTTTTTCCTGTTTTCAGGTCGTTGGTTAATATTTCTTATATTATCAACACTGTGGTCTTGGTAACGACTAACAACCTTGAACGGCCAAACACCTGCGCGTTTTAGATAGATGGCATAAGATACCATTTTTTTATGGTCATTCTTTTCAAAACGAATAATAATGATAATAAAATAAAATAAGAAACCTCCCTCTGAGTAGTTTATTTTTTTTAATGGTAATATTATTTTTATCGAGTGTCAACTCACCCGATCGTGATCAAACCAGAAAGTTGGGCCCACCGCGGAGTTTGGCAAGCATCACACAGCTTTAGGTTCATCAATCAGACGGCTATAATTGTTAGTCAGCGCTCCGATTTTTCCACCGTTTACTGGGCATGTAAGGCAGAGTTCAAAGTCCAAACGTTTGAGGACGTCCCCTCTGGTCTCGTCTCTGTCACCACCGACCCTCCATGATCAACTGCTAGCTCCTCTCCCATGTGCCACGCGGAAGCATACAAGAGGACGACGTGAAGGCACAAGTTTGGCGGATTCGGGTCCACGGGATCATCCCACCTAACCGAGGCTACAACCCCTTCCACCCTTGGGACATGCCAAACCCCAAGGCCCAGCAGGGGCATTTAGGTAATAAAATTGGCCCTTTTGTTCTTTCAGTTACCAGTGTCATTTATTGGGTGCACGGAGCCATGGTCATAGCCCTAGACTTCTCAGGGAAGGTCAGGCCTTGCCTCCTCTAGCCCAAAGGAGTCTGGTCCCCCAGCTACATAGGAAGGAGGTGGTGGGGTGGACCATTTCATCAGAGCACAGCTTACCAATTCAATCACCACATACTAGTGAGACTAGCTTGGTAATTGCTAGCTTCTAGAAGCTTCTAGATAGCCCAAATGGTTATCAAATTGTGGTTGTCATCCAATTAAGGACCATTTGATCGTGCCATGCGTAGGCAAGTTGTGCCCGCAGGGCACGCGTGAATTATACCACTTTGGGGGTACCATCTCGGAGGTCCTCCACTGTGTTGAAAAATATGTTTTGGATGTTATTTGTCATAATTATCATTTGATAATATGACAAAAATAATCATCTTTTGACATTTATGGTGGCTTATCCAAATAATTATTTAAAATCAAATTACATAAATTAATTCAAAAACAATATATCTCATTCTTAAACATTGATATAATCAAGTAGTATCCTTATTCGTTTATACCACCAGTTATTTCTTTAAAAACAACTTGCTGCAGCCACTGGAGCACCAAAGCAGCCATTATCAAATCCGGCAAGAAAACCTTGAGCTCACAAACAAATTAAATAGAGTGTGGATCCCCTGCTGTACACCGTGCGTATTGTCCATCACATAATAGACCACCATGAATGAGGGTGAATTGTTCGATATATATCACGTATGACCGCGTGCAGCCGTCTATCATACGATGAATGGTACATGAAATGCACTGTATTGTACAGTGCATCGTGGATACCACAGAGAATTCATGTTTAATTAGATAATGATTAGTATTTTAATTATAACAGCTTCATGATACTTTTTTTGGAGAGACACGACGGAGGATGGCAATTGGGTAGATATTTTTGGATATCCAGCCCATTTCAAACTTTAATAGAATCCATTTAACATACCCTATAAGGTTCGGAACGGATTTGAGATTCAAAACTAACATATGAATGGATTTGAGATTGTCCCTCGAATACCCGCTATCCCTATCTATTTAAATATAAATATGTTAAATCCTAACCAACATCTAAGATTCCTCGTTCGGCCGCTCCAAGCTTCCCACCTGATTGAGACTCATGAAGATGAAAAACTAGAGGGAAAATCAAGGAAAAAACAAAAAAAAATCAATGAAAACAAATGAAAGTAACAACACAAAACCTTTGCCATCATCCAAGCTTCTCTATTCAACCTCTCCAAGCCTCCATTGATTAAGACTCCTGAGGATGGATAAACTAGAGGAAAAATGGGGGAAACAGGAAAAATCAACAAAACATAAAAAAATAAGAAAATTAATAGATAAGATCTTTTCCCATATATATTGATTATTTTTTCCTTTTTGATTCTATTTCTTTTCTTTTCATTCTCTTTTTTAAAGATCCGTGGAGAAAAAGAGCATCCGAGGGAGATCAGAGGGTTCTTTAAGTTCTGATTTGGGATTTTTTCTCATGAATATGAGATTTTGTGAGAGTCATGACGTTGTGAGTTGGTCCCTTGGGGTTTTGAGTACAAGCATGATATTTTATAAGATATATGAATTTATTATTGGAAGAATTCTTCTATAGCTACAAAAATTTTTAATTTACCGAGTTTGTTCTATGATAACATGAATATGAATGAGGGTTAATCGGATGGATTTGGGTATGTAATGGGTATATTAATTTTAAATGGGATGATTTAGGATTTATGGTTGAATTTATAATCAAATTTAGAATGGGTTCGAATGGTAAAATTTTAAACAGATTCGGATACGAGTAAGGTAAATTTTTTTAGTACCCTCTCCGTTGCCATCCCTATCCGGGGACGTTTGTGTCATTGAATCCTTGGTACCAGAGTTTTCTTTAAAATAAATGAAAAGAGGAGAGTGGGGCCCACTAGGTGGGCCATGGTTCGGCCCCCGGGCGGTGGCATTTCATAGCATGGGTTGGATAGGGTTGTGCCTCCATTAATGAGCAAGTTGCGTTCGGAACTTGACCGAGTTTGGGATCCAGATGGTGGGACCTGCATCCAAAGAACCATCATGTATCTGATGTCAAGATTGCCGAAAAAGCATCTAGCTAGAGTAAAAATAGTACATGCAACTCAGCAGAAATGATTTATTTTTTTGTAGCTACCAAACCTTTGTTTTTATCTTTAAAATCTAAAACAAGATTTTTAAAACTAATTTATTTTTAAAATAATACATGCAACTCAGCCGAAATGGTTTACAGTGACAGACTAAAGCACCATGGAAGACATACAGAAGTATTGTTGTTAGGTTTGGTTTCTCGTGAAATATTGTTTGGCCAGGTGAACCTGAAGTCGATTCATTTCTCTAGATGTATCAGGTACTCTATTTAATGTAATCATGGGTGGCTTTGTGATCATTCAGCAGTTGTGTTCCTTTGTTCTTGGTCTGCACTCTCATCGACTCGCTCGCTTGAGATGAATGCAAAAAGACAATTCTACAATATATTTATGACTCAAGTTGTAGCTATTCATTTTATTAAAAAAAAAAAAAAAAAAACCGTCATGCCTATACACCTCGAGAGGGATAGAGCAACCACCTCCAACATATATGTTGTTTTCTTGGGACATACGTGTCAACAAAGATTTTGCAGCCAAGTATTTTGTCCAGAAAACGCCAAGGGGGTCTAACTGTACCTTTTTATTGAGATCTTTTGAGGAGTCGAGATGCCTAACCTTTAACTCCGTTCCGTGGACCGAGAGGACCCCATGGTCACGGATTCACGGCACGCCAAGGACCAAACCCAAGCCCGGGAGAGAGGAGATAGCAAGCGCATGAGGTAGTGGATTTTTTTTTTTTCTTTTCTTTTTGCGTTCCTTCAGTGCTTTTTTTTTTTTTTTGTAACCTGGCTGCATTAAGAAGTTTTAACATGGATAGAATTATAAGCATCACATAAAATCAAATCGCAAAATAATGTGGAATCTTAGTAGTAGACTGCTAAATTATACTGCCAGTGTGCTCAGCCACAAAAATATTTTTTTTCCACTTAAAAGAAATTAACATTGTTCCGAAGATAGAGACCACCGTTGGATGCATGTTGCATGACATGTCGTGTGGAGGTGAGTGGAACCCACCTTCCATTATCAACGAATTAACGGGCCAATGAGTCCTTGGCTCGATGGCATCACCATGAACCTTCCTATGGGAGTAGAGCATAAAATTCAATGTTGGCTAGCTCAGGTTTATATGCGAAAAAAAATAAAATAAAAATAAGAAATAAAATAAATTAATAGGAAAAGAAATATCTGCACCTCCATTTGTGAGAGAAAGCATTGCAGAATGTTAGAGAGAGAGAGAGAGAGAGAGAGAGACGAAGGTGATGTGGAAAGCTCTGTACTGCTACTGCTAGTAGATGAAAGTGATGTGGAAAAGCTCTGACGCCTAATTTTAATTAAGACAGACTTTTTCTCCAATGTTCAGTCCTCGAAGTATTATGGCGGACTTTCTCTCCTAATGTTAATTAGGACACAAGGGACCGAACTCAGCTCTCGAAGTATTTGAAAGAGCAATGTAAATCAGGTGAGTTCGAGAATTTTAATGCCAGATGCGGCCTCAGGCATTAAAATTTGAATTTAATCAACTCTTGGTGCAATTATGAGGATTAGAAATTCTTCAACAGCTATTTCTTTGTGTAAAACAACAGCATTGGTAGGAGTTATGCTCCATATTTGCACTGTTAACCAAATGAAACCTATGTGCGAGCTCACTCTACCTCAAAAAATAAAAGAAAAGAAAGAAAAAAAAAAGAGAACATGGTGATTCATTCGAAACAAATACAACCACTCCCTCTCTGTAAAACACTTCTGGTAGTGCTTGAGCACTGGTTTAGAGAAGGGTGCGTCGCAGATGCTTATAAGAAAGAACACTGTTATAACAAAACATAGAAGCAGGACATGAAGCTTTAAATAGCTTCCATTTAGATAACAATACAACGTAGACTCGATCGACATTATTTCATGCTTTTTAGGAAGATCTTTTGGTTTTATTTTAGCTCTTGCTTCTTTGGTTATTTTGTTGGCAAATAAGCAGAGGTAAAATTGAAGTGCAACAATTTATCAATTTGAACATCATGGAGATGCAGACAACCATATCCATTAGTACTAGTATTTTCAGGGCATTGCTTGCTTGTTGAAATTTTCACTTCCAACTGTTGTCTTAGCTTTTCATCTCTGACATTTTAAGAGTACTCAAATAACAACTAAACAGAAATATATGTATAAAGGGTTTACAACAGTAAGGGAGCCTGGTGTCTAGTCGATGAATGTGCAATGGATTCAGGTCCCTCTGCCAGTTATTGGGTAACAACAGTCCACTTGCACCTGACGACCATAATTTTCTCCTTGTGGAGTGAGTAGACTGTTTGTTGGGACCAAAACATTTCATGGATCTTTCTTGCTTCTCTCAGTTCACATATGTTTGGACATAATATTCTTTGGGATTATTTTCCTGTCTTTTTGTACCTTTACTTTTATTCTCTCAATGAATGAATATGATGGGTAAACTCAAACCTTTATTCAAAACAAGGGACTACTGCAGGCATTGCATTAAACCAAGCTTCTGATCAAGTCTTAGGTGGAGTTTCACTATTGAGATGATTTGAGTTGCATCACTCAAGAAACTGGAGATACACCAGTAAAGTTGATCAATCTTTAGAGGAGTAATCTTCATCTTTCATGGTTAAGCTTTCATTCCAGGAGGAGTGGGTTCACTTGATAAACCTACAGCAATTTAAATAATGCTAAATCAATTCAACTAGCCCTTGTTGGCCTTCATCTACACCTGTTTCATTGTAGGGAATTCATTTTCGGAACAAAAAAAAGTGAAATTCCATATCTATGGTGGATGGGAAGTAAGATAAGCCAAAAATTGTTCTGAATATATGCACTTTCATTAAACTTAACAAGCAATTCACAAGAAACTATGAATTCACTATAAGCAATTTGACCATGTAGGAACTAGCCTGCATCTTGCGGAATGTATATTTGATACAAGCAATGTAGGGGACAATAAACCAGACATGGATTAGGAACATCACATAACAGAATGCTTAAAGATTTTCTCAAAAAGAAAAAAAGAAACAAGATGCCTTAAAGGCTTTTTAGTAGCTTTAGGGTCTCTTCTACATGTTTCTCTGGCTGGAATTGATTGTTGTAGACTAACTGAACCACCCCATTTCTATCCATTACATAGGTTTGTCTCCCGGGCAATGTTCCGAAAGATCAGATGGCACCCCCACTGTTTCTGACCTTGTTGCCTTCATCACTGAGTAAGGTGAATGGTAACCTATACTTTTAGAAAGGCCTGTTTACATTGCTCAAAACCAGAATGTATTAGAGAAGACAAAATGATCAGAACTTCCCATACAGATTATTCTACTAATATGCTAAGGTCATATTTAACATAGCACATAGCACATCACCATGAACAAGAAATGCTTATTTTCTAGTACACAGAGATTTGCAGGGCAATATAAATTTCAAATTTACAAATTATAGGTATATTTTTCTGATTATGGTTAAGATAAAAGTTTCATTAAAATTAAAATCTAAACATAAATCGAAATTAGGTATGAATAAAGCTACAAGAATGATAATTAACTCCACATTTATTCTTTACATATGTACAAGAGTGATTGTAAAGTCGATACACAATCTCGGTGCATTAATGTAGCATGAATTATCTTCTTCAAACTAATAGATAAGACAATAAATGATAGTTAATTACCAAAGACAAACTAATTACCTTGTGAGAGGCAGGATCATCACCACTGATTCCTATCACCTCAGCTCCTACCTTCTTAAACTTTTCATAGGAATCTCTGAAGGCACAAGCCTAAAGAACAAACTTAAAATGATTAGTACCAGTTCAATCTCATCCATTTGAAGATTGATTAGATCAGCATTATTTACTACTAACAGTGATGGCAAGCCTTGGTCCAATGGAAGGTTGCTTAATTGTGATCTAGAGGTCATAAGATCGAAACACGGAAATAGCCTCTCCACACACAGGATAAGGCTGCATAAGTCTGATCCTCCCCAAGCCCCATATCTAGCTCTCCCCAGATCCAACAATGGCATGAGCCTTGTTCATTGGCCTTCCTTTTCTTAGTTTACTGCTAACAATATTTCATGAATGAAAAACTCGCATATGCATCATCATTCATAGGTTGAAGAACATACATACACACATACGCGCGCGCACAAAAAGAAGAGAAGTCAAACATGGGATGGGTTTGGGCCAAGTTTAATTATCAGTGAGTCATGGTCCACAATTCTATTGAGATCCATTTGATTAAAATGGGTCAAGTTTTGCAGGCTGGCAAGAATTGGAATTGGACCCGCAGAACTCTGAGGGAGTCCGACCACATCCAAGGTGATCTCACTCATTTATTCTCCAAATGCATTGAATACTAGCCCAAAATATTAGAACCATATTGCTAATAGAGTCCCGAATTATTTGCAGCCTAAGTATGTGGACCTTGTACTACCAATGGGCTTGAACCCAGACCAGAACCTCACCTCTTTAGTGCACCCTGGGGTCTCATCTGCTGGGTAGAAGTAGACCACAACCGGCTTCCCTTTGAAATTGGAGAGAGCCACATTCTTTCCATCCTGATCTTTTAAGGTAAATGAAGGGGCACATCACCTTTGGACACCTGCAAGCATTCAAGCCTCTCAGACCCAACAGCTCTAGCACCAGAGAAGAAGAGAAAGAAAGAAGTGTCGCATAATCCAGATTAAAAAATTATTTATCTTTATGTTCCATTTCTCCCTTACTGGTGTTTGAAGTGAACTAATTTAAGTTTATGCATCTAATAAAGAATGCCAAGGTGTAGAGGTGGGAAAATTGAGTCCTGGCAAAGGTTGGAGCGCATGAAAGGAGATACT
The DNA here is from genome assembly GCA_000441515.1 of Elaeis oleifera. Classification (NCBI taxonomy): domain Eukaryota; kingdom Viridiplantae; phylum Streptophyta; class Magnoliopsida; order Arecales; family Arecaceae; genus Elaeis; species Elaeis oleifera. The sequence goes on along the minus strand of KE504635.1, from coordinate 2,121,284 downwards.
AGAAGGTAGAAGATTATATAAAGTTGATATATCCATGAGGTAAGAAGAGAGCATGTACCTTAGCACACATGGGTGTCCTTGGAGGCAAAGAAGAAGATGGTACTAATCGGGTGGAAGGGCTGGAGAGCTTGAGGCCGTATATTTGGGACTGTGACGACTTGGAGATGATTGTAAGAGTTGGAGAGTGTGGATTCCTGGTGGGGATTGATGCTTGGAGAAAGGGGAGTGAGTGTTTGGGGAGAGAGGTGCAAGCCATTGGTAGGAGTGATGGGGAGTTTTGCAAGGCCTCTCCTTCCTCTTTTTTGGGGGGAGGAGATGGTGGGTCAAGTTTGTTCATGTGTTGATGAGGTGGCTTGAGATGGAAGATATAGTGCTTTAGCGTGGCCAATTGCTGACCTTGCATAGGAATCCCTTACTTCTGCCAAATGACAATTTTGACCTTCGCTGGACCTGTATTCTTGTGGAGTAGTCACATTGTTTTTCTTCTATTCATAACAAATCTGGGTTTTTTCTTTCCTGTGTTGTGTGTCCTTTTTTTTTTTTTTAGTTGGGAGAAGTTCCAATAGATTGATTTCATGAGATGGAAAATAAGTAAAGAAAAAGCATCAAAAGGAGAGGAGGTTACTTGAAAACATCAACTTTTGAAGCTTGGCAGAAGCAGCAGCTTCCAGCTATTTTTTTTCCTTTTTTATTTTCTTTTTTTTGGGGTAAATGACCTTTTTTATTTTCTTTGGCAAACCAGACTATACCGTATGGAGCACAGGCATCCAATAGAATCTGACCATAATAAACTCTTTACATCTGAAGGACTCCTGTCATCCTCAATCAGAGGCAGCTGAAGGGCAAGGCCACCGAAGCCCTTGCCTTAGGCCCCCGCCCACAATTCCCCCGCTACCTCCCCCTCCCGGCTTCCATCCCGGCAAGGTCTCCCTCCGTGGCTTCACCCCCAGGCCCCCTGCTCAGCCCCCGAGAAGACGAACGACAGGAGGCCTCCACCCTGAAAGGCCCCCGCCTGGCCACCCCCAGCCCCCCGGCGGCCCCGCTCGACCTGCGAGAAGATGAACCGCGTCATGACAAGGAAGAACGGTTGAGCACGCGGCCGGTCAGTCACCAGTGGCGAGGAAGACAGTCACGGAACCGAAGGTCTCCGCGAGCGATGCGACGATGGACGGTCCCTTCTTTTTTTTGTTTCTAGAAAACCTCCCCCCAGGCCCCCCCCGCTTGATCTGTGAGAAGATGAACAGCGCTGGCGCCGTGCGAAGGTCTCCGCGAGTGGCGCGATGGCGGACTATCTTTTTTTTTTCATTTTTTCGAAAGGCCCCTGCCCCCAGGTCCTCCCCCCTCACTCGGCTCGCGAGAAGATGAATGATGCCGCTCATCGGAGGCTCTGAGCAGCTGAACGGTTGCCGACGGCCGATCGGCTGGTCATCGATGGAGTGGAAGACGAAAGGTCCGTCACCCCTTCTTCTTTTTTTTTGCGTTTCCTAGAAACACATGGCAGACTGTGGTTACTGTGCGCGGCAGCGTGGAAAAAAAAGGTAGTCGGCGGTGGTGGCCTGCTTCATTAATTTTGGCCAATTACCGGACTAGTGCCAATGGTCATTTGATCATTTCTTCTATAAAATAGATTGTTTTTTATCTTTTTTATACTTTGATAGAAATATTATTAATGATTCATATTTTACACAGCATATACAGCTCCATAAAATATAGAATCTTATTCAA
>KE504635.1:2105058-2119539 GCA_000441515.1 Elaeis oleifera | reverse complement strand
AAATGAATTGATAAATTTGTGAGCAAGTGAATTAAATAAATTATTAAAATTATAGAAGTAAATATTTTTAATAATACTTGATTACATTTCAGATGTAAGTCATCAAGAGCAAATATCTTTTATATTGCGATGCGTAGATATTTCATCAAGTCCAATCAAAATTATGAAATATTTTTTGAATTCTTAAAAGTAGATGATACAATCGGAAAAGATCTTTTTGATATCATTATGGATGAAATAAAATATATTAGACTTGATATTAATAATTTAAGAGGACAGAGATATGATAATGGATCTAATATGAAGGGCAAACAGCAAGGAGTGCAAAAAGACTTTTAGATATAAATCCTAGATCTTTTTATACACCATATGATTGTCAGAGTTTAAATTTAATACTTTATGATATGGCTAGTTCTTGTACTAAAACTATATCATTTTTTGGAGTGGTACAATATATATATTAATTATTTTCTTCTTCTACTAAACGATAGAAATTTTATAAGATAATATTTTCGGTCTAACTCTTAAATCATTATTACAAACACGTTGGAAAAGTCATATTGAAAGTGTTAAAACAATAAGATTTCAAGCTCCATAAATAAAAGATACTTTATTGAAACTAGCAGAAGTTAGTGAAGATCCTAAAACTAAAAGTGAAGCTAATTACTTAGCAACATATGAACTTGAAAATTTTGAGTTTTTATTGGGCATGACTATTTGGTATGATATATTATTTGCTGTTAACTCAGTTAGCAAAAATTTACAATTTAAAGATATGCATATTGATGTTGCTATAGAATAATTAAAAGGTCTTCTTTTTTTTGAAAAATATAAAGAAGATGGATTTGCATCCGCTATGATTTTTCTAAAGAAATTACATTTGAAATGAAAATAGAATCTAAATTTCATGATAAGCGTATCATTCATAGAAGGAAATAATTTGATGAGGATGTTGACAATGAAATAACAAAATCTATTGAAGAATTATTTAGAATTGATTATTTTTATATATAGTAGATCAAGCAATTTTTTCACTCTAAAATAGATTGAAATAATTTAAGATATATGAAAATATTTTAGTTTTCTATTTAGTGATAAAAAATTGAAGTCATTAGACAATGATAGTTTGAAAGAATATTGTCTTAATCTTGAATGTTCCTTAAAATATAATAACTACTCTGATATTGATGGTTTAGATTTATTTTCAGAGCTAAAATTTTAAAAAATTATACAAGTAGAAGATAACAGGCCAACAGAAATAATCATATAAGACGACTCGACTCTTTTTCAAATGCATATATTATTTTATAATAATGTTAATAATTTCAGTAAGTGTTACTTCGACAGAAAGAAGTTTTTTAAAATTAAAATTAATAAAATCTTACTTAAGATCAACAATGTCTCAAGAAAGATTAAATGGATTGGCTATATTATCAATTGAAAAAGAAATGTTAGAAGAACTTGATTATAAAATTTAATGAAAAATTTTACATCTCAAAAAGGTGGAAAATAAAATTTAATAAAAATTTATATAAATTTAATTAAAAATTATATTTAGTATTTAGTTTAAACCTCCAAATGTGTTGAGCCGCCTCTATCCTCAATGATTCTAGTTTCAACAAGGCAACCCATATCAGCAGCTCAGTCTGCTGGATGGTTGCTCATTCCAGCACCAATGATATCTATGATGATCTTATCTTTGTTCTTCACCAGAGGGTGAAAGATTCTTTGTTCAATGCTAACCAGATTCTCCACCTTATGGCCATGACTTAAAAATCCAACCTTTCCTCAGAAGTATCTTGTCGAGGAAAGCAGTGCAACAAGAGATTTTGACTTCTTCAGATGCATTAGTACGGCAGAGATGTTTGAATCCCTGAACTTCAATTCCTCATGAGATGTCCAGAATTTGTAGAAGGAATTAACAGTGAATTCACCTGAGCTTTCTATATTCCAAATTGTTTATCTGATGCGAGAGAAACAATGTGATGTTATAATAAGTTTCTATCAGAGAAGAGAACTGCAGTAGATTATGAGTGTCAATTTTTCTTCAGAGATGCAAACTTCAATCATCAAAGGGCTCCATGTATCAGATACCAAGCATGATATATCAGGGCATAGATCATAGATGTGAGGATGAGGAAAAGAATGTTTAAGAAGTATATTAGCCCATATATGTTTCAAGAATCTAAAATATTGTTAATATCAAGGAATTTTCAGCTCTAAAGACAATACACAACTACCATAAAGGAATAGATACCGTAACAATTATTCATAAGTTTCTTGAACATGAATAAAGAATAACTTTGCAAGAATAATTTAAATATATGAATAGTAATACAATTGCATCTGAGGAGCCAAACAACGGCCTCTATTTTTCCTCTGAGTGGGAAAACAGAGTTTCCTGGTAGACTCTCTATTGATAATCTACGGACAAAATCATGTATTCATGTTGGGCCTGCATGATCACTGAAGAACATATACAAATACGAAAGCAAATCCACAATGTTTCCTTCACTCGAGTGTTCTTCTATCACATTAACAGGCTTTTTCAGTCTATTCTGGAATTTGTAGTCTTGTAGCTTTAGTGGCTAAAGGCCATAATCTCACCAACATGAATCAATAAATATCAACCATTATTGGTTTGGCTTTCCAGACCCAATGCAACAGATGACGCGCTGTGTAGTAAACAAGCATAGATCTTTTGCTTCAACTGATCGATAGTCTTCCTTTCAGCGCCTACTTCATTGGAGAGCTGCTCCAGCCAATTATTTGCATCCTTACTGTGATAATGTAACTGCAAGTCGCTCATCTGAGTCCTTTTAAGTGCCCTCCAGCAGAGACTTTTGTGCGCTTTCTTCACCTGGGCCTCATGAATCCAGTATCTAGAGCACCTTCCAAGAAACTAGAAAGCCATGACCCTGTTCCTTTCGGAAAGTAGCCCGGAATTCTTGTGTCTCCTTGCAGCCATCCACTCTTTTCCGATCCAGCTTCTCATTTCCATAAGATTCCTCTGGCAAATTGGAGCATTTGTAACATTTCTACTGTTAGGTAATGAAGTCTTTTTGATGAAGGTGGCTGCTGAGGGATTTAAAAGGTGCTGATCTATGGACCGATGAAGCGAAAACTTGTAAGAGAGACAGCGATTTAAAAGGTGCATGCATAAATGCCTGATTGCACTGGAGAGACTGCAAAGATAATGAAACATTCTTTAGTTTATAAGCATTAAGGACTGTAAAGAAAATGTTTGTGTTTTGCAAATGACATTATTTAGGGGAGAAGAAATTCATGCATATGTTGCAAGTGGCATCATCTAGCATCCCGGACATAACATGTCACCTCTTAGGCCAAATGTCAATTGTGTATAACTATGTCAATAATATTCCCATAGGTAGATAAGCATGATATTACCATGGACAAATTTGAAATAAATAAGCAGAGCATGAATGTAGATGCGTTGGAAGTAAACATAATATAATAAACGAGCACAATGGAGCGAATTGTTCCCTTAAAAATCTTAGCAGCAACTTTTGGCAGCAGAAGTGCGTGCCAAGAAATCCAAGTGCATCAGAACCAAGTAAACCTACAAATTTGGTTTACAACTTGAGGTCAGGCAAGCTCATCACTGACCAGCCAAGGAGGTGTCAGTAGCAGTCATGCTGGCTCAGCCATCTCGCTTGAAGGACACCAAAGTTTGTGCATCAGAAGCCATGCGAGCATCATCTTCTGGCCTAATGAACTCGGACCAATGGCGAGCGCTCAAGACATGGACTACCACCTTGACATGATTCCTGGTGGAGTGGTTGGAGGTTCTGGAGAGGAAGTCCTTGGCCGACGCAAAAAATGGTCAGTTATATCACTAACTTCTTTCTTGTCTAGGCTTGATTAATTCAAACTCTAAATATACTGGCCACAGCCAAAAACTCTTCTCGACATCAAATTTTTTGCTGAAATCTCCACAGGCATAAAACACAACAAAAAAATATATTGGGCTTGAAGCCATAAACCGTTCGGCCATTTTGTCACAGGACAAACAGTACAAGAGGAATCCAATATACACAACATACAGATCAACAAGAAGCACAAAGAATAGAGCAAATCTCTTTAATTGTACAAAACAATCGCAAAGTAGCATATCGTTGCTGGTTCTTGTTCCCCTAATTTTGATATATAATAATACATACTACAAATAGAGAGGAAACGCTGGACTACACAAAATTACAGTACTTCCGTGCCAATTGGCATGTTACCCTAAAAAATTCTAGATGTCCAGCATTATGCAAAACTGAGACCGCAAAGAAATAGGGAGCCCACAACTTGCAATCACATGAATTACCTGAGATATCATAAATAATGCAGATGTATAACATCTATCGAGAAATTCACAGTGGTATATCACTTCAGCCATATCATATACTCTTCATAGTCACCTAAGCTTGGATTCACTTCCCTTGCTCCGAAAGGTTGAAAGAGAGAAGAAGGAGCGGGGTGCTGCAAAATTAAATAACATGCTGTAAATGTCAAAGTCAAGGCACAGCCAACAATCCAGACAAAAATCTAAATAGAGGACAAGGACATTCAGGATGGTTGAGGAAGCAACTGAAGCTAAGCCTCCAAGCTTAATTAATCACCAATAGCTACTTAGTTTCAGTTATAAATAAAATATCAAAATCTGAAACAGACGCACCTTTCAAGGAACTTCCAGTAAGATGGTCCTCCCTCAACCTGAAGTTTGCAGGAGCATTTGGAATGGAACTGCGTAAAGATTGAGCTGCATGGTATGATGTACATTCAGCTATCGCATGCAAAGAAATAACTAAACAGAATACTCTATGAAGATCCCGGCAAAAATTTTGGAAATGAAAATATTTATATGCGCATATGTAAATGGAAAAAGAAAGCTCAAAAATGAGAACACAAAGCAATGAAACAATCTTTTAAAGATAAAGAGCTACACCATATAAAATGTGTCAATGACATGAAATGAAAGGCTCAGCGCTTCATTTTGACTATACCCAGATTACTGCAATTCAAACCAAAGATGCTGTATTACAGTTGAGAATTAACCATCAAAGTACGAGATTTTAAGTTACAGTTGAAACAAAGTGGCATTGGCCAAGGCGAAGTCAAAAATGACCTCCAGTTTAGAGTTTTGCAAATTTCAGTTAGTCTCTTAGAAATTGACCAGTTTTGGCCAACTATTTGACAAGTCTAATGAGAACAAAACTCAACAAGTCTGACTGTAACTGAAACCAGGACCAGAACCCAAATAAAGTTCAAACCTTGAACCACACAGAATGCTTAGGCGTTCACTGTAGTTATTTGATGATGCAGAAAGCCTAGCGGTCAAACTTGTACATACACGTCTTTGTATTCTGGTGGCACATGATGCACTCAAAAGGTTTGCACACCACAATCTATCTACATCTTACATGTTTAAAACGGTAAATTGTTCATGTTACATTGAGTTCCAACAAAAATAATTTGCGACAATACCTGACTGTCAAAGTGAGTGCTTCTCATTCCAAAGGGGAAGATACAAATATATGTAGGTTCCTATAAAAAATTACTTCTCCTGCTTCTAAAATTCCCACTGCTTTGAGAAACAGTATTTGTCCCAAACAAGGAAATATTATTAGTGGATTTAAAGATTAAACAAGTGTAACATGGCTTAGAGGCAGAACATTCCAGTTATAGTAAGAATCCAGCGGGTAGTACTGGTACAAAATGGTAACCATGTCACTAGAAGTAACATTCAGAATAAGGCAGGCATGTCACCCGGTCCCTTCCTTCCTCTCAAGATAAAGAAGTCAAATGAACAATGCAATTGATATTAGTACTGGCTTATAAACAGACTTGAAGAAGATGACTCGTGCCAAGAAAGAATTGCAAAGAAGGGAAGAAGATAACCCTAGTACATGTGGTATGGTTGGTTATGGTTGGTTACAAGCAGAAACTTAGACCTTGACAGAATCATAGCATCAAGGAGCCCAAATTTGTGAGATGAACCCAAACAAAGACACATCTAACAGTGCCAATCAATTCAGAACAACCCAAATTCTGAACTAAATACTCAGCAACAGAACTCCCTCTGTGCCCTATTCTTGTTGCCTAAGGGCTCACAGCATCTCATAATTCATAATGCGCCAAAAGTTAGTGCCATTTTAACTAATAGTTTGTTTTTCCTAGTTATTTGTCCCAATGCCTGTGTAACCATCAGTCAATGGGCTTCAAAACTCTGGTCACTATAAGTGCAAAGCATAGTGTCTAGAGCTGCTGTTTTCTCCTGATAAACCTTTAAGAAAGTTAAACCAACTTCTATTCAAGCAATCTAACTGAGACAATTGAAGATCACTAGAGTAACTAAAGGATAATTATTAGGACCATATAATGTGCAAATATCACTTAAAGAGGCTTTCCAAACTTGCTGGTTTGCAGACCTACAAAAGTGTGAACCACAATAGCAGAAAAGACAGTCCAAGAAAAGCAGAGTGGCTTAAATATAGTAACAATGGAAGGGTAAAAAACTAATCAGGAGACATGCATGATACCTTGTTCAGGAAAGACCTCGCCCTCATTGAAGACATCAAGAGAAGAAAGAGGGTAGCCCATTCTCGACTTCCTCAGATCATCTGATTGACGTGGTGCCAAATCGCGACCATCTTCTGTGTCATCATCACCTTCAGAAGCTGTTGAGGCAGATACCCAATCAGTTATCAAACTCTCTACACCCCTGCTTTTCTCCCAAATTTCAACAATCGCTTGAAACCTTTTGTCACATCCTTTCGCGGTTGCTGAGATGCATTAGCAATGAGCATAGGTACCTGAGCACTTCCCCACTTCTTTCTCATTCGAGCAGCATCAGCTTCCATCCTTTGGTTTAGTGGGTGAGAGTTCCAAGATGCTGGACTGCCTGTAGGTGAATCTACAGAAGCATCAACATCTGATGTCTCATTTGCAAAGAAATGAATGTTGTAAATGTAAGTTCCATGATCCTGGGCTTTCTCCTGGTGATTCCTGCACATTTCCTGCAAAAGTATTAAACTTTGTAGAAACAGCAGACATATCATCATCTGCTTGGGAGAATGATCTAGGAACATCGCCATCTTCTGATCCAGGCTCATCAGAATTTCCAAATTCTTGGCTCAGTCTTGGCTTTTCACTATCTGAGTCTGCAGGAAAATCTATGGCTTTAGGATTCCTTCAGCAGATGTTCTTTCAAGTTCTTCATCATCTTTAACCATGTCAGGTGAATCCTCCTCCTGATCCACCATTCCTTCAAAATCTTCTCCATCTTTTAGCACCTCACAAACCATGGAGGCATTGAGTTTAGCTACACCAGCTCCAGCACCAGGTCCTAAACCATTACCCTTCCCAAGGAATGACTTTGATTCACCATTCTTCTGGACCTTATTATGAAAAACTGGCTCTGTTTGCTCCTTAGAAAATCTTAAAGGTGTCCCATTGGCACTGTCAGAATTGAGAGGTGAAAGGTCCTTCAATTCACAAGGACCAACTGAGGATTTCCTCATGGACTGCGACCTACATGGCTTGTCTTCCTTCACAAGGTTCACCTCTTCACAGTTGCTCTTGCTTCGAGAAAAGTTTCTTGACCGTACACGTGTATTTACCCTGCTAATTCCTGCTGATGGCTTTGTGTTTCCTTTCTTAAGTCAGAGAAGTTGGGAACAGATTGGACAAGAGGATTTTCAGGTTGGGTCCTGCGTTTTACAGAACTAGTGTTGGTAGCTTTGGTAGAAGACTTAGGGACTGATGCCGCTGATGTCCGAGGGGTGGCAGAAGACAAACTTTTACCAGATGGAACCTTTCTGGAGTTGTTGCTTTTAGAAGAACCATCACTAAATAGATTATCACTATATGTTTATCTTGGCCATTATCAACCTGTTCATAAGGTTCTTGAAAATCTCCATCCTCTCCCTGAAGGGACTCTACTGCCTGCTGCCAAAATGAGAATATTTTACTTATGAAGTGTAATTCAAAATTATAGAAAATAATTATTATACAAAATTTCATATTAAGGGACTAATGATTGACCACAGCAGAATTTCAAGAACAAGAAACAAAAAGAGAAAACTGATCCCTGAACAACTAATCATGATGAAAATCTCAATAGAGCAACTACATCTAAAATCACATGCTAGTCACGACGCAATGCAGTCTGCTTTTTTGTTTGACTGCCATATTTTAACTTATTGTTTCGAGATAAGATCTAAGGATATTAACAAGTATGTATGGCATAACTGTCTCCATAGTAAATAACTTGCTTCAGATAGGATATCTTACACTTGAAAGCTAATACCTAATACAAAAATCTGACGGATCATAATTTAAAACCAAAGATCCAGTCCATTCATAACATGGTATTTTATCTTGCAATAAAAACTCAAGGAAAACCATCCATGTCACTAAGAATGCAAAAAAATGATTAACAGGGAGGAAAACTTTGCTTCCCAATTTGCAATATCAGAACAGGATCATTTAGGCATTATAATTCCATGTGTAAAATATGAATCTACACTTATGCAGGTTCACAAAATCCCAGAACAAATAAATGCACAAATTGGTACCTGGTATTGTTTTTGAAAGCCGAACGGGCATTAAAAGACCTCAACTTCTCTGCACGGTGACGACTGTAAGTCAAATCTTGTCCATCAGCAGATCCTGCAAATTTCGCCCTCATTTCAGCCTGACTACGTTCTAAGCTGTCATGCATAGCCTTCATCTTTGCTTCCTTTTGGACCCTTTTAGATCCCCACTCTTCCCGTAGCTTTGCTTCCCGTTTTGCATATATCTCTCATAGAATTTTCCTCTAGAATCATCTGATGGACTGAGGGAGCCAAGTTTCTGCTTTATGTTAGTACCGAAGTCCCGATTATCTACCCTCTTCAACAGCAAATTAGCATCAAAGTCTATTCCATTACTAGAATTCTCCCTCACTAGATTGCTCTCAGCCAATTGCTTAAGAACAGCTACTGCTGCTTTTTCTCTACAGACTTGGGTGCATGATCGACCTGCACATCAGCAGGTTTGCTTCTTCGAGAAGCAGCCATCTGATCACTCTGAACCCTGAGCTTATGTGCAGCAAAAGTTTTCCAACTCATTCGCTTTCATTTGCAGTTCATCATTCAGCTCCTGATTTCCTTTGATAGCCTCGCCACCTGAACCTGCTCCATCGAAGATGTGGAGGTGAATCAAATATTTCCGTGCTTTCCTTAGCCCTCTTCCCTGGAAAAGCTTGCGCAGCATTTCCTTCATCATGTGCTCTTTCATCTCTCTGTCCCTGTGACTTCCTAATCTGATTGAGAGCAGAGGATTGCCGATGCAAATTTGTTCCCTGGGGACCAGAAACTTCTTTGGTTTGGTTGGAACAGAACCAAATGGAACCTGAGAAGCAGCTGTCTCTTCTACCCCTGCTTCCTCCAGTTTTCCAGGAAAAGTTCTCCCCTGAGGTTGGGGAGTCAGCAAGTCACTCCCTGGGGAGATGCCTTCCACCTTGCCAGATGAAGATTTGAATGGAAATCGTGAATCTGAAGGGCCTTTTGATTTCACTTCGATACTCTCAGTTTTCCTCACAAATGTCCGGAATTGGGTAACCGAATTTGGTTGATCCTTTGCTCGAACACCGTCTGCTCCTGAAGGAACCTCTCCAGGTTGGGACCCCAAGCGTTCTTGATCTTCCGTCCAACCTGCTCGGCTACAGCTGATACAGCTCGTGGTGCAATCTGCAGAGCTGCTTGATCTTTCACATGCTCCTTTGAAATGGCTTTATATTGGGCACAAATGGTTGCATGCTCTTTCCAACCAGCACCCTCACCTGATTCTGAAGAGGCTTTCGCTAGGGTCTGATAAGAAGCTTGATCACTGGATCCATGATTCTCCATCCTCCCCACAGAAACATTCTTCTGATAAATCTCCTGCTCCTTTTCCAAAAGTGGTCCTGACTGGGTACTAGATATTGCAGTACCTTCATCCTTCGTACAATCCCTATCCTTAGGAAAAGCCTTGATCTGTGGGTGGGATGAAGGCAATGAAGAAGAGGAAGTTGCTGGTCGGCATTCTTTAAGATCCAAACAGGAGTGTGATGTAGCGGTATCCTTCAATCCGCTAGCCTCCTTCTCTTCAGTTTTACTAATGGATTGGGCCTGGAAGTTGACAGATGTAGGGGTCCCTGCAGCACTCCCACTCTCTTTCCTCTCACTGCAGTTGCTATTAGTGCTGCTATTCAGATCTATGCTCATGTCACTGGCACCACTCCATCTCCTTAACACTGACTTCTCCACACTGACATCAGAAGGAAACCTTCGATGCATCCCCTTCCCTGCAGCCACCTTATTAACACCACCGCCAGTGCTGTTGTTAGAACTTCCAGCCTGTTCTTTCCGCTTGCTTTCAAAGAGGTTGATCCGATCCTGCACACTCAGCCGCCTAGAAACCCCTCCCACATCCTGCCGAGCTGGGTCAGCCACTGATGCAGCAGGATGCTCCTCTGTCACTTTTTCTGCCTGTATATCCACCAAACACCTGGGAATGGGCTTGAGCTGCTGACTTGCAGCAGGTAGCTCTGCCGTGCTAAGTTGTGGTTGTTGGTTGTTGCCGGCTTCAGAAGCTTGAGCCCACCACTATCATTAGTGGGTAGTTTACCACCACTTGGTTCCACCTCTGGCTCGTCTATTGACATGTCTGAGCCAGAGGAGGCGCGGACATTCCCTTCATCAAAGCCCTTCCATTGTGATGGCAGCGGTGGTGGCATGCGCTGGTAATAACAAGCTCAGGCCGCCTCTGGCATAGTGAAATGAACTTCGTGCATGCTTCACTGGATGCCAATATGATGCATGTTGCATTATTAGTAACATGATAATCATCATCATCATCTTAACAATCACTTCATTGTCATCATCATTGTAACCATCAGTTCATATTGATAATGAGAATACACAAAGAAAGAGGGATAAGAAAAGGAGATTTATTTTTGTACTTACTCAAGGATGGCAACCTTCCAATAGAGGACCATTCAACTCTTATGAAGTTCCAGAAGACATATTTTAGACAACATGACATGAAAAGATAGTTGATTGAAAAAGGCACGGTGTATGACCAAACTATGATATTCCCTTTTGAGAAAACAGTGCCAACGCCACAAACCATTTCAAAAGAATTATGGAAGAATTACCAATGTCAACACTTTGAAAAACACGTCCCAGCTTTTGAACATGAAACCTATTCCTAACAGATGTGGAGTGCAATAAGTAAGCTATAGACCATTCGCTACTAAATTTGATAAGTCATCACTATTACTCCATATAAATGAGATTGACTTGCTCCAATAACGGAGACCAAGTTTATTAATCAATCATATTATCAAGATTTCATGGTCATTCCAAGTAATCTATCCATTTTGACCAAAATACAAGATTCAAATTCAATGAATAAGTTCTAATGGATCCTGCTTGCCAACTTTTGGTCAAAATTTAAGAATTTGGGCTAGTCAGGTGACCCATTTAATGTTCGATACTTTTTTCAGAAAATACCACCATAAGATCATATGGCAATCTGAATGGTAACAACGTGTTATAAACAAGAAGTCTTATTGTTGAGATGCCCAGAGGTATTAGATGATGAGATGAGAAAGATCTCTGCATTATCTTGGCCATTATTACTACTAATACTGTAAGTCCGTGACCATCTCCAAATAACAGACCATTCATTTATTTATTTATGGGTTGGTTGGTTGCCTGGATTTGAAATACTGGATTTATAAAGTAGAGACAAAATTGGCAGATCCAACTCCATTCAGCTGAAAATCAAGTAAGAGTCCTTAGATTATGGATCAAATAAAGGCCATAATGGACAAATCTCAGAGTCAATTGGTCAAACAACACCAGAACAGTAAAAGGTGAGAAAGATAAGATTGCCTATCCTTTGTAATCAGTACAGAAATGCAGATTGACAATGGTTACAGAGTCTTTACACGATTTTCTGCTATGTAGCCATACCAGTTTAGTGGTCAGGTCAACTGGAAGACTGACCTTCAATTTGAACAATGGAAACATTGGATTTGTAATACCTGGCCTCAAATTAATAAGACAATGCCTCTTCCCTATGGAAAGAGATTCCATAGCCTCCGTCGAGTATCATTAGATTCATCAGTTTATCAATACTTCAGATTTCTGGTCTTACAGACTAAATACCGGTGCATAATTACCATACATTTTTAGTGGTCCTAAGGCTAAGAACTACATTCTATCATGTAATAGAATCTGCAAGTGGTGGTAAGGAATATTTACAAACATCATAGGGTGAATCTTCAATGCGCTGCATCACACAAAGATATTCCCATCCCTAAGGCCTCAACTATCACATGATCCAAGCATTTACGTTATTCGGGCGGGCAACTAAGACTGATATTACAAGGAGTTTTGGACTTACTTCAGGCGATGTGCACCAAAATGGTCTGCAAAGAGAAGAAGTTCAGAGATGTTGTCAAGGGTGAATCCAGCAGACGATGCCCGAGCAAAAGCTGTAGTCAGATCTTGCTTAACAGCAACAAGCCGCATATCAATGGCCCTAAGAAGTTCCTTCCTGGGTAGGAAACAATAAAAAGAGGGTTAACATTTTAAGAGAGTAGCTCAGGAACTGGAAGAAAAGTTTCAAGCAATATTTTCTTTCCATCCATTTCATTTAGTTGTCAGATTCCTGGCCTTGTGTTAACTCATACTGGGTTTTCAGTTTTCACCTTTTAGTGGTAACATTTTAAGAGAATATTGTTAAAGCTTATGCTCACTTCCAGCATTCCCAGATCCTAAATTGGTGAATGTAAAAGCTTGAATTTATCAGCATTATTTAGTTAAAGCTGTGCATTTTAAGATGACATGGCAGGGATTCATCAACATGAGGCAAACAATCTTGGAAACTAGTAGCCGCCATGCAGTTACCTCATACTAAATAATGCCAAGTTTCTGAGCTAACATTTATCAAATTTATCAACTCAGAGATCATGCACATCCTATTTTACTTTTAATGACAGTCCATTTTGTTTGCTTGAATGTTCCTTGCCTCGACGAAATCAAGTTAACATGCACTAACAATCCACACCCATACATACAAATTTTCAAGAACAAGGCATGTGGTGCCAGATTCAAAATTTGTTGCCTAACAGGGAAAAAATGATTAAGCACAATTAAATGGGTCCTTTATTTTTATGATTTCCATTAACATGTCCAAAAAGACCATTGCAAATTGCAAGAGGATCAAGCAACACAAAATGAAGCTAGCATTTCTTTTCTTGTAACCAGTTCTCCATTCAGCAAAATGCACTTCTGGAGACATTACCTAGGAATGGAGATAAAAGGATTTGTTGCATAGGGAAATTGCTTCCATTTTCCTCAGGTACTAAATATCTTTACTTTATTTATCAGTAATTAAAAAGCAACAGAAATTGCAGGTCCAACCATTTTCTTATGAAGGAAAGGAGAAAGAGTAAAAGCAAAGAATATAATGATTTTATTGTTTCTATTTAAAGTGAACTATAAATTCAATTTCTTCATAAATTATTTTCTCAATTAGTGGGCTTTTTGATTTTTTTTCATAGCTCATATCACTTCTTCCAAAACTTTTTGAGCCGTGACATGGCTTAAATTTCCTGAAAATCTAGATTATTGTTTCAGTCAATGATCCTCAATAGGTCATGTTTATCAATATTTGGCACAATATAAGAATTCAGAAACCCTAAGAACTTTATTGCACATTTCTCTTTTGTTTCCTTCCTATAGTTTTCAGGGTCAGCTATGTAGGTTGTGCTTCATTGGCTGCCCTTAACCTTTGTATGCTACAAATACAAGGGAAAAAATGGCCATAGAGTGTATAAGAATGGAGGTTGACCATACGGCATAAGAGAGGAGGGGGAAGCAAAGGAAGTAGATAGAATTGATAGGCAAATCTGTTCTTGCTCCTGGAGGGTTATTGGGGAAGGGACAAAGGAAGACAAGGAGGAGGTAGTAGAAGATGGAGTGACAATGGCGCTAGAAACATCAGCACATGAGCAGATGGAGGAGTTGGTTGTTTAGGCCAAAAGGTTAGCAAAGAGGATAAAACAGATGAAAGGAGGAAGGTGAGTTCAGATGGGCAATAGGGAGAGCAAAATGAGGCTAACAGTTGGTCATATTGGAGGAGAGAGCTCCAAAATTAGGACATGAAAAACTGAAGGGCAGCTCAGAAAATAGTGATCGCAATAAAACAATATCTAGAAAATAGAGTGTGCAGGTACTAATAGAGTGGCATTATAAAAAGTTGGAACAGGGGCACTACAGGCATATAAGCACATTATAGATATAGAAGCATGAAAGTTTTCACCCAGATACTATTTTAGATCTTTTTATTCATAGTGATTGTAATCTTCAAAACAAATTAGCCTCACCATCCACATGGGAACAAAAAGAAGAATTTTTCAATCATAAGCATAATCAC
>KE504635.1:2051976-2087035 GCA_000441515.1 Elaeis oleifera | reverse complement strand
ATATATATAAAATAAAATACAAAAAATTTTCTAACAGGCCTATTGCAGTGAATCTTCCCAATTTTTCCACCCGATTCATTCACAAAAAATCATGCAAGTTGTACAAGGTTAGGTCCGAACTTTATTGCAGTCCAAGATCTGTATTTGGAGTACGCACGCTTCCAACTCTCACAGGATATCGTTGTTCAAGCCCATAAAATTCTTTTAAAGCTTTCAATAAATGACCCAAACAAGGCAACATTCATCATGGCCCTTTCCTACGCCGCTTCGGAGCAACTTCCTGTCTCCCAAAGTCTCATCATACCGGACGCTTCTGGAGTCATATCAAACCCGGTTATATGAACCGCTCTACCGACACATTGAAGCCGGTTCAACAAAACCTCGGTTTTAAAAGGACAGATAAAAGGAGAAAATTCCACCCTGGCTCGAGGTAAGAAATCGACTCCAGAGACGAGGGACGACGGGCGTTTTATTTCCCTTCTCGTTTTCCTCTTCCTCCGTCCGCGATGGAGCTCGGACAAACCCTAACCCTAACCCTAACTCTAGCTCCAAGAAATCCCCTCGCTTACCTCGTGTGATCCCTTTCTCCTCGCTGGTCTCGTGGTTTCCTTTGAAGGAGGAGGAGGAGAAGGGGAATGGAGAACCACAAGAAGTCCCTGCTGCGGCTCCGGCTCCGGGTGACGGCGAAGAAGCGGGGAGGACCCGGGGTCGTCCGGCGGCGCCGCACGGAAGCTCCGGGAGCGGGACTGCGTCAATTCGGTGCGGAAGCTCCAGCGCCGTGAGATCGGCGGACTCCCCCGGATGGCTCGCGGCGCGTCCTCCAACGCCCCCGAGAAGTTCCGCAACATTCAGCTGCAGGTACATTTCTCGCCGCTTCCACTTTTGGCATTTTTGGGGGAATCAGGGTTTCCTTTGTTTAGGGTTTTGAAATTCCTGCCTATGTTTTGAAATTTCCTCCGTGATCGCTCGGTGCGCTGTAAACATGATGGGATTTTGGCGATGGAGCTCGTGATTGGGGTTGTCGAAGTAAGCTTTCTTGGGGGTTCTTGATTCTAAGATTGCGGTGAATGGGATGAGGGTCCGGGTTGGTACTGGATTATGATGCCGATATGAGTGGACGCATTGCTTTATGTTTAGGGTTTGGATGGATCTGTGGTACGAGGGAGTTTGGTATAAGAATACCAATGCTCCTTCTTTTGGTGTGGAAACGTTGAGGGATGGAAATTGAAGGGTGATTGGAGCTAGCAAAGAATTTTAGGGGCAGAAACAATATATCGTATTCTTTGGACTTCCCAAACATGCTATATTGGTGAAGAAGTCATTTTCCTAATGCTTGGGGCAAAGAACTTTTTCGTTCTTGCAACATACATTGCAAGAAGAACGAAAAAGAGCCCCTAATCATTAACGGCTATCACTTTCATTATTTCATGACGCAGCCTTCCAGGAACATCCCTATCTTAGCTATCTAACTTTTCCATAACTGTAATTAAATGTTGGAGGATCAGTGCTCTTTCACCAATCTTCGTTGACTTCACGATGCTGTGGTGTTGCTGTGTGTAATCTTAGTTCTTTTCTTCCATTCTACTAAAAACAACTCTTTATTTCAATAATTGCTGAGATTAACTTGGCTGTACCCGATTCTGAAATTTATTACTAAAACAACACTCTTCGGTACAATAACTACTAACAACAACATTAGTCTTCTGTGCAATAACATTCCTACATTGGTACTCATGTATAGCATCTTTTTCCCCTTTCTTGGTTTATCCTGTATCCAATTGAACTGGTACAAGCTTTCGTTGAAATATGTGGCCAAAACTTGAAATAGTAGAAGTTACCAGTTGGCCAGGCTAGGCTTCTAGCGAAAAACAATCGATGCATTTAGATTGCTGATTCTGTATGGTTTCAAGGTTTTTTGTAATTCTGAAGTTTTGCTGCATTTGTGAACTATAAGATTTTGAATCTGAATTTTGGCCTATTTCTTGTTACACAACAAACTAATGGGAGTTGAATTTAAGGAATAGTCAGAAAATGGATGAGAATATTGTTGTACAATCGCGGTAGGGATGGGATTCATAAAAGCTTGCATAGATCCGGATCTAGCTAAAAATAGACTGTTCAACTAAAGAGAATTAGTTTCTTTCTTTCTTTACCTTTTTTTTAAAAAAAAAAAATCTATTGCAGATCAATGGCTTAAGGTTAATTGGTTACAGTTATGGATGGTTTGACCATAAACACACCTGGTCTTGACCCTAAACTGATCCATAAATCCCCCCTCCTTATGCTTACAAATTATTTAAAATCACAAACACCTCTTGAAGTTTGAAAGGTACCTTTCTCAACCAAAAACTTAAACACCTCAAGCTTTCTCAAAACTTGTAATGCTGTTAATATACTTCACACTAGATGAGTGGAAAAAATGAAAAATAGCATAATTGTCCATGTAATTTCAGAATTGTGGCCCTATAGGTCAGTTTTACCAATACATATCAATTCCGAGGGAAATTTTTTTTTTTTAATTTCAAAATTTGATCTGAAACTTGCAACTATGCTTGTTCTTATCCTTATGTTCTATAATCTGTCCTTTGTTTTACACAAAGAGTTCCTTAACCATTGCAAAATGCTAGAAATCACTGAAATTACATAAAATACTGATAGCTTAATCTAGTTCTAGAAGCTAGAAGGAAAAATTTGATAAAAGAGAGAATGAAGATGGAGGGAATAGAGTGTCTGTATGTGAATATAGATAGATAGATGTCGAGAGAGGGGGGAGAGAGAAGGTGTGGCAGCTGCAGCAAATTCTCTTCATGTGTATGAATCCCAGCAAATTCTCTTCATGTGTATGAATCCCTCCACTCATATTAACGTTAGAGCATTACCTACCTAGAGGCCAATTTATTTAGATGCTCTTAGTAAGTGGCTGACCTTGATGATAACTAGGACTGAAAATGGGTTGGATAACATTCAGCCATATCCCTTTCCGTAACTAGTTTGGATACAGGTCTTGATACATATTTGTAAATTTTGTATTCGTGTTAGAGCATTACCAACCTAGAGGCCAATTTATTTGGATGCTCTTAGTAAGTGGCTGACCTTGATGATAACTAGGACTGAAAATGAGTTGGATAACATCCAGCCATATCCCTTTCTGTAACTAGTTTGGATCCAGGTCTGGATACATATTTGTAAATTCTGTTGGATTTGAACCTGAATTTGGATTTTAAGAATTTTGTGGACCTGGATCTAGATATCTGGTTAAAAATGATCTACATAGCTATTAAATCTAGGATTGAACCCATGACCTTTTTTACTTGAGAAAGTACTACTCAACCATGAGGATAGAACTTATCAGTATTTTATAATAATAGTTAATTGTACTCATTCAAAACCTATTCACATTATTAAGTAGAGTTATCTAATGTATGTTGTGATATTTTATATTTTAACAATCAATTCTTTTAATAAAATAATCTTATTCCTTTGATAAAAGTAAAGATATGTATCCTTCATTTTATTCTTTATGATATTTTCAAAAGTTTGTTGTTTAAAATATTTAAAAAATATTAATAACTTCTATATATTTCAAAATATAACATAATTTGTCTCACTAGCTTTCAGATAATTCATGATTTTTTTTAAAATTATGCTACAATTAAAAGTAATGGTGGTATTTAATATATAAAATTTATTAATATTTCTATGTTATATGTTTTATGTTGAATAATTTAAATTTTAATACAAGCCCTGTCAAACTAGTGATCAGGATTGTTGACTTGGCAGGTCTCTGTGCAGGTTTAATAACTGTTTCATAGGTCTTTACCTAGTTACCCATGCATTGCATATGATGCCAGTCTAAATAGTGGATTCTGCTCCTATCCCTTATGATTATTCCAGTATATTGGTTTTCATTATTGATTTCTCCTCAAAATCCTATTTGTATCTGAACAGTATCCGACTTATATCCAAATAATATCTAACTTATATCTATATCTGGATAAACAAATATGGAGATGACTAGTATGCGACCTGTATCTGTATCCATTTAGAACAACTATGGATACTAATTTGGTATCCATTTAATATTCATATCTGTATTCATATCTACATCCATTTTCAGCCCTAATGATAACAATCTTGATGATACGGGCTATGTAATGGGTCATTGATGGTTATTATTATCTTAAAAATAAGAAAGGCTTCAAAATAGGAAGGGTCTCTTTGAGGCTGGCTTCATGCAGAGACTAGCCGCATGGGGCTTTTGTGTTACACATAGTGGATAGATGTGAAGCTAATTGATTATCAAAGTAAAGGTCCAATGGCTTCTGTATTAGACATCTTTTCTAAACTAGCAATGACTCTGACCACATTAACTTGCATATGGTATTTTGCTATGAGCAAATCTGCATTAGATGATACCATCAAACTTTGCTTCTGGCTCTTTCATAACATGAAATAGCTGTATCAAATCTGCAAAATTCATGATAATGTATGCTTGAATAGACGATATTAGAAGGATAATGTATTCAATGTCAGATATGAAATGAAAAATGCATAACCCTTTACCTTTCATTAGGAAAATGGGACTTACAAATTTCATGACTTCAGACTGGGAAGTGTGTTTTGAAGTTTGTATTGAGGAGAAGACTGCTATTTCTCTAGTCTATCTCTGGTATAAATTTTGAGAGGTGTGGTCACTAGATCTCACTTGGAATGATAGGAAGGTTCTTTTATCATTAGATTTAACTTCTACAGGGAATATGAGAGAGGCCTTGGCTCCTCTTCTCTTCTTTTTTCTTTTTTTTTTTTTTTTGTGTTAATATTCGAGCTCTCCTGAAGTTGTTTTTCATGAGTATAGAAGAATGGAACATATTCAAATGAGGCAGTGTCTACATTTATGATTTTTGTATGAACCTAAGGATTTTATTGTCTTTCTAAGTTTTACAAGCTTGATAACACGAGCATATTATATTCTCTAAATTTCAACATGTGAAAAAAAAAACATAACTTAGCACTTTTAACGGAGAAAAATTGGAGGATTTGTGAACATGAATTATGAGAGTCCAGGCAACTTCTGCCAAGTGACGTTGTTTGGCATCTAACTACCATATTTTGTTGTTGGATGTAGAAACAAGATTTGTAAACAAAAAATGTAGATGCAAACCAATCTTGACATTCAGAAGATAGGTTCTAGTTGAATAGTCGTAGTTAAGAATTTTCAGTAATATTGTACAATTTGAATTTTTAGCTAAGTTTATGTTAAATTAGCTGTATGACAATGATCTTCCAATGTTATTCTGGATGCTTTTAATCACAAACATGTTTAGTGTAACATTGTCTTGAGTGATGTGGTCGGTTCTATAGGAATCATGGGCAGCAGGTAATACTAACTTTTAGCAGCATAAACCAATACATGTAAGAACAAATAATGCCATACAGATGCATCACCATATTAGGCTATATCAGGGTTGTGGCATCAATTTCCTTTAGACACCTTGATATAGTGCTTGAGGTCATATGTTTAACCAATACTGTTATGTAGAATCAATTCTACTTCTTGTGTCTATTTTCTTAAAAGTAGTGTGTCATGTAAGGATTCAGATCGCAGCGAGACACCGGAACAGGGTATCATCCCATATATTGGGACAGGGCTGTCCCGTTAGCATTCTAGCATTCTGATCGGGATGTCTTGGGACATCTTCTGTCTCAAGTGCTGGGACAGGGTGGGACGGTGGCACGTCCTGTTCTATAGAAAAATTAGGACAGTTTTGTCCCACGGGATTTAAAACTTTGGTATCATGTAACTAAAAGATTTTACATCAATTAGCATGTTGAGTGTTATGCATAGATTAGTAAGCAGGTTTTTAAATATGCTCGTCATGTTGCTTTCACCACTAAAATCCATTCAAAACAAGAAAAAAGCTTTTTAAGTTCAAATAAATATACCAAAAGGTTACCAACTTCATGATAAACTTTTCATGTGGACAAATGGTCAGTAGGTGCTTTTCATGGAATCATTGTCAGACTTCAATTACTTTCTAAACTATCGGGCAAATGGTTATCTTTTGGGATCCATTGTTATGACTAAATAATTTTATTAAGTTACGCATCTGGTGGACATTTTCTTTACATCTATTAGCATCCAAATCTTGTATTGTTATGCAAACCCAGGCTATCCATTTTCAGTTCAGACCTTACCTTGTATAATTTGATTGTCAACAGCTTAAAATTGAAGTATTTTCATCAAATAAATTAAAGCGTTTCTTTTGGTTATGCAGGAGGAGTTTGACACTTATGATCATAATGTCAATTGGTTTCTAAAATTACAATTTCTTAAGAAAAGATCCAAAATCATCGAGATTGTTGCAGCAAAGGATGTTATATTTGCTCTTGCACAATCAGGCCTCTGTGCTGCTTTTAGTCGGAGTAAGCCTTCTGTATTTGCAGTTATAGTTGAAACTTGAGATCAATCCGATTGTCATTTCATTTCATTTTTTTTTCTTATTGACAGCAACAAACAAACGTATTTGCTTCTTGAACATCAGCCCAGATGAAGTGATTAGAAGTCTCTTTTATAATAAGAACAATGATTCACTTATCACAGTGTCAGTTTATGCATCGGACCACTTCAGTTCCTTGAAATGCAGGACAACTCCAATAGAGTGAGAAGCTTAATTTATGCACTCTGAACAAAGATTTGATATGAATTTATTTTTTCTTCATTGCTTCATACTTGGCCCCAAGGTTCATGAAAAAGGTTTGTTCCCCATTTTTATCTTGATGTTTGATGGTCACATAAAACCATGTACTCGGTCATTACTGAATGATGGACAAGACTTTAGACCCGGGACTTAACTCATAGTGGTGCCTAAACTGCAAATCTTGCTGGTTAAAGTTGTTGAACAAACCAATTTTAAAAGTTGTAACAACTAGTTTCCTTGTTAAAAGTCATATAACGAGATATTTGATTTGTAAACTGGTTTTGCTTTCATAGAAATAATTTGGTAATGTCTTCTGCTCACACCCCCTCCCTTTTTTTGCTTGCCTTGCACTTGACTTTTATGTTTGCAAACATCTCTTTGTTTGTTGTCTATATCTTGATTCATATGTAGTAACGGATTTTTTAGCCATGAGCTTTACATTAGTAGATAGTTAAAACTATATGTGATACTTGTGGTTCTCGACTTCAAATTTGTCTGGAAATTTTGGTTCGAAAATTGATGGAACTATAAATACGTAGTAACAATTATGTCCGCAATTGTGAGCGACTATTTACTGTGACCCAAATTTTAGTGCTACCAAGCAATCCATATTAGAATCTTGAAGTTGAGAAGCTGTAGAGCTGCCAGTTTGTGACCCTTAAAAAAAAAAAAATCTTGCAGGTACATCAGGAGGAATCAATTAAATGCTGGATTCCCTCTTTTTGAAACAGAGTCTCTTAAGTGGCCTGGTTTTGTGGAATTTGATGACGTAAATGGCAAAGTACTAACATATTCAGCTCAGGATGGGTAAGCTACTTTCTTTATCTGGTTGTTCTACCCATTGTTTTTATGATTTAGATAATCAGTGATTTTGTATTTGCAGCATCTACAA
Source organism: Elaeis oleifera (assembly GCA_000441515.1). Lineage (NCBI taxonomy): Eukaryota > Viridiplantae > Streptophyta > Magnoliopsida > Arecales > Arecaceae > Elaeis > Elaeis oleifera. The sequence continues at coordinate 2,079,445 of KE504635.1, read as the reverse complement.
GGTCTTTGACCTAAAGAACTACAACTTTTTGTACTCAATATCGGATAAGAATGTGCAGGAGATAAAAATCAGGTTCTTTTTCTCTTTCTTAATAATAGGAGGTCTTTTGTGGTTCATCGTAGGCTTAGATTGATATGTATGTCCTCTCACATACTTAATCTCTACATGACACTTTGCAATGGCAGTCCAGGAATCATGCTGTTAATATTCCAAAGAACTCCTGGTTATGTTCCATTGAAGATACTCTCAATCGAAGATGGAACAGTTTTAAAATCTTTCAATCACTTATTGCATCGCAATAAGAAGGTTGACTTTATTGAGCAGTTCAATGAGAAGCTTTTGGTCAAGCAAGAAATGAGAACCTCCAGATTCTTGATGTAATCAGATCTAGCCTTTTCTTACAGTTAATTTTAACACCTATGTCATTCTTTAAGACTAATTTTCAAATTGCTGAACAGGTGAGGAATTCTGTGTTAACTGAAGTTAGCAGGACTGAGTTCATGACTCCTTCAGCATTCATCTTTCTGTATGAGAATCATCTTTCTTGACATTCCGAAACAGGACAGTTGCTGTATGGAATTTCCGTGGAGAGCTGGTCACCTCCTTTGAAGACCATTTGCTGTGGCATCCTGATTGCAATACCAATAACATCTACATCACCAGTGACCAGGATCTGATAATCTCCTACTGCAAAGCTGAGGAGGGGTGTGAAGATGATGGAGAAGGTACATTATTGGTATCTTACAATTTAAAATTGTATTTTCAGTTACATTTTATGTAGCTTCATTAAATTTTGGTAGGATCTCATCTCAAGGAATTGCCGCCTTTGCAGTTTCTGCTGTTGGCTCCATCAACATGAGCAACATCTTAACAGGGAAGTGCATTGCCAAGATATGTGCAAGTGATCCTGCACTCCAGATCAGTCCTCGTAGGAGAGGTGACACAGGCCGATCTTCTATACGGAGCACTGTCCGGGAAGCACTTGAAGACGTGACAGCTTTGTTCTACGATGAGGATAGGAATGAGATCTACACCGGCAACAAGCAAGGTTTGATACATGTGTGGTCTAATTAACCCTCTGATGATTGATGATTGGAGTGCATCTCTGGGATTAACTTACCTGTATTATATATATCATGATTCCAGAGATCGGTTCCATTTTATATCTTGCTGCATGTTTGCCTGGTATATGACTTGGTGTTTTGTCTGCCAGTTCATGGTGTATATTTGTTGTAGTTTTTATAGCGTAAAATGTATGTGGCAGATGATCTGAATCTGAACTGTGGTGCTGCTGCTAGGAAAAAAGTTTGTATTTTTCACCCCCTTTTGTTATACAACATCGGATGTTTAACACAATGTATTTTAAGTAGGCTACTGATCAGTTCTTCCTTGGTCCTCGAGAGAGCTTTTCTTTCTTGCGGGCATTCATGTGCATACTTTAGAAGATTGAAAATGCTTCCAAATCACAAGCATATCTAGGGTCCTACATATATGATTCGTGGGACAGGATATATGAGTATCCATGCTTTTAGTTATAAAATATTCATGAAAGTGAAAGGCTGTAATTTTCTTACCGTGGTTTGTTGGAGATGAAGATGGAAATGGAATGATAGCCGTTAGACTTCTGTTTACCTTATTTCCTAATCTTAAGGAATAGGTTTATTGTGATTCTTTCTTAATCACATAATGATTCCATTATAGATATCACTTATGTCCTCCCCAAAAGAAAAGAAAAGTATACAAAGGATATTTGGTTTAAAAAAGGCCCAGTGATAGAATCACATATCATTATACGATCACAAGTTATATCTAGGTAAATGTTTTATAGGTTTTGGGTCTCTTTCGTTTTTTATTTTAATATCATATCCTAGTCTCAACAGCTCCTGTAAAAAATAACATAAACTACTTTGTTGATGGCCATATAGAAAGTTAGCAGTTATTCCAATATTTGTTTTTCTAGCATATTCACGCCAGAATCTGAATCACGCATTACGAAGCTTAATATGGAATAACCAGGCTTCGGCTTGCTTCTGGGCCAGGAACAATTAGAGTGGATGCACCTTCAGCGGCATTTGGTGGATTCAGTATGCAGCGGGATCAACACTTTCGGCATTAGCATCTGGCAATTCCACATGAAACCCAACCAAATGGAGATGGCTGGTAAAGCCACACTAACAATCTAGCCAGGCACTTGGTACCACATGTCGGACACGAGCCTACCTCTGGGTCTCAGCTTCATCTGGTCTTCAGAAATAGGTGTTACCTTCATACAGAGCTAAAATGGAGGTCGAGTTTTTGATTCATAACTGTTCTGGAAGCATTTTAGCAGCTGGCTTTATTGCTTCTGCCTGCAACCCTGTAATAAGGGCGATTCAGGGGATGCCAAGGAGAGAATTCTGTTAGCTTTGCAAGAATTGAATGCTCAAACCCGTAGCTATCAGTTCTTGTGGTCACCATTTTAATTCCATGAGTCCTTCTCCAGCTGGCAGGCAGGTCTCCCACATTTCTTCAGGCCAACTCAGCGGCTGATTGGTGACAGGCCTTGCCTCTTCAATATCTACAACCCAGTTCTGGACATACTTACACATTTTATATCCATCTCCATCTGGAAGGCAGGTCTCCCATTTTTCTTTCAGGCTAACTCAGTAGCAGATTGGTGGCAGGCCTTGCCTCTTCAATACCTACAACCCAGTTGTAGACATAGTTTTACAATTAACTTGCTCCTATGGAAGAAAAATGAGGGCCACATCGAAATGAAATAGTCGCTCAGAATCCTACCAAGGATGCGATTAAGAATTTAACAAAATTTCACAGCTTTAAAGGGTACAAATTGCAGACATAGTACAGTGCCACCGCACAATGTAAATATGGGTCCCCGGTAATTTCTGCACCAACCTATCTATTTTGCAGAAGCGAGCCACATAGGCTGGTTGATCCCTTGCCAAGACGAGAGAATGACCATCACGTCAGATGCTCTCAAGACAATGTAATCAGACCCATCAGCACTCTTAAATTCACTTCCAGCATACTTTGAGTACATCAAGGTACTACCCGGGACATTCGCAAGCGCTTTTCTTTTGCCCTCTTCATCCAATGGCCCAGGCCCCACTGCAATAACCTGTTTATCAGTATCGTGACCAAGGTACCGAGACAGCAGGTACATTCATCAAGAAAATACATAACAACGACTACATACATTTAAGCCCCTGCGAAAAAAATTGCTTCACATCTGGGAACCATCGCTATTACTCTTTAATTCAGCTGGAGCATAAATTCAACCCAACAAACTAACTTCCGTGCACACAAACATCTACTGTACCTATTGCTGTGAGACTTCGGAGGTGAAGTCAGTAATGAATCAAGCTGGAGAACTGAGAATTGCATTGATGTAAAAAGAAATTCTAAAATCGTGGGATGCCCTCCGATTTAAGACATTTCGATGCTTAGATCAATCATAGCTTCGAGAACAGAAAATAGAAATAGAGAAGTAAAAACAAAAATGAAGATTTGAGTAGAGAAAATAAAAAAATTTTGATTTTTTTGAGAATTTAGTAAAGTATGTCTCTGTTCACTCAGATTTATTTTGGACTTATCTTTCAGAGAGCACTTTGTCTCTTTTTATAGAGAGAACTTGCTTCAGCCTTTAAGAAAAGGCTGTTATAGGCCTTAAGAAAAGCTGTTAGACCGTTGGAGATCTGTTAGACTATTAGACCGTTGGAGATCTGTTAGGTTGTTGTAACAGAATGATCAGCTGTGCAGAGATCATGAAGCGGCTGTCCACTTGGTAAATGAGTAAGAATACCATTGAAAGACGATTACAGCTGAACTGGATGACAGCTGTTAGATAACCGTAAATAGATATAGTAGCACGTCGGTAAAAGATCGATATGGGATAATTGATATCAGTAATTATCTGAACTGAGCATCATGCCTTTGGTGTCGATAATCAGGTCGATCAGAAATCGACGTAAGCTGATATGGTTGAGAGAGATCGACAAATAACCGAGGTGAGTGTCCTGCTTACTAGCAGTTTTGAATAGCCGACTTAGTAGATAAATACTGAAGAGTCAGATCGGCTAGAGACCGACATAACATGAGAGAACAAGTACTTCAGACAACAATTTGCTACCACGTGTCTAGAGGATAATGAGATTGGACTTATGATGAGCTCAACTGTTAGCCTACTAATGAGGTCGTCCTTCAGCTTTCTGGTGAGGTCGACCTCCTAATGCTTGATGAGGTCGGCTATCTGATGATCTCGATCTTTTGATGAGGTCAATAATTAAGGCTCACATTGATACATTTGTCAACTCGATAGCTCCTGAGCATGAGTCCCAAAGACATCAGTCGAGATGGTATAACACCTACAGTACTTGCCCCTCACTTCTGAGTCCGAAGAAGTTATTTTGGACGAAAATAGTCCATAAAAAAATTTCAGCTTGTCCGAGGTGGTGAATCTGTGCCATTTGGTTCTTTAAGTGAATTGCTCGGATCCTTCCACTTGAGCTCGGAGTGGGCAAGTCAGATCTCCTGTATATTGAATAGGATTTTAATTTTGGTGCCTCATTTTTTTTCTTTCAAGGGCATATTGTCTAAGAATTTAAGCCGAAACTTGTCAAGCTGATATTTTGTGAGATCCAATCCGAAGATCGGGTATCTCATTTTTGATCTTGATCTTTTCGGAACTTTGATCTAATCGGGACTTCGAATCTTTGTGAGATCAAATTCGGAGATCGAATATCTCATTTTTGATCTGGATCATTTTGAGACTTTGGTCCAATCAGGACTTCGGATCTTTGTGAGATCCAATCTGGAGATCAGATATCTCATTTTTGATCTTAATCCTTTCGGGACTTTGATTCAATCGAGACTTTGGATCTTTATGAGATCCAATCTAGAGATCAAATATCTCATTTTTGATTTTGATCCTTTCGGGACTTAAGCTTGATTCGGAGATCGACTTTTTATCTTGACCTTTTGGGATTTAAGCTCGATCCAGAGATCGACTTTTCTTCTTGATGCTTTCAGTGCTTAAGCTCGATCCGAAGATCGACTTTTCATCTTAGTCCTTAGGGCTTAAGCTCAATTCGAAGATCGACTTTTCATCTTCGGACTTAAGCTCGATCCGAAGATTGACTTTTCATCTTGGTCCTTTGGAACTTAAGCACGATCCGAAGATCGGCTTCTCTTTTTGACTTTTTGGGCTTAAGCTCAATCCGGAGATCGGCTCTTATTCTTGGCTCTTTTGGAGCTTAAGCTCGATCCGAAGATCGGCTCTTTGATCCTCCTGATGAGGTCGAATTTCTGATGAAGTCAGCCTTTTAATGATCTTGACCTTCTGATTAGGTGATGAAATCGGCCTTTTAATGAGCTCGACCTCTTGATGAGGTCAAATTTCTGATGAAGTTGGCCTTTTAACGAGCTTGGCCTTCTTACGAGCCCTTTAAAGGCCTTCTTACGAGCCCTTCTACTGAGGTCGGCCTCCTGATGAGATCGACCTTCTAATGATCTCGCCCTCCTAATGAGGTCAGCTTCCTGATGAAGACAGCTTTTTGATGAACTTGGCTTTCTTATGAGCCCTTCCGATGAACTCTGCTTTTTTATGAGGTCGATCTCCCGATGAGGTTGGCCTTTATTCTGCTTGGTTCTTCAGGTAAATCGCTGCATCCTTTTGGATAAGTTTTCAACATAAATTGCTAATATGTATTTACCGATGACTTCTACCTCGAATCTTGTCGAGGATTTTTAGGTGACCACGACTGTAGCAAGCTGGAAGACAGGCTGTCAGATAACTATCTGTATTTTCGGATCATATTGATTTTGGACCGATGTCCCATACGGAAGGTCGGTAGATAGCTGAACTGATCATAATGCCTCATCAGGAGACAATCAAGTTAGCTTTGATGTTTAGTTGAGCTGAATTGAAACAGATTGGTATTCAACTAATCTGACTCAGAAGTAGACTTTGATCAATATAATTCTCAGATGATTCTCTTTGATATCGCCATGTGTTAGAGATGGCTTTCTAAGGGATCGGCTTTCTCTACTTCGGATCCTGTTACGAATGACTTCGAATCTCGTAGATGATTTTTGGACAACCTTGAATCTTGTCAAGATCAATTTCTTTCACGAATTTTATCGAGGCGACCTCAGATCTTGTTGAGGATTTTCTTTTAGACACAAATATATACATATATATATATATATATATTTTGGTCTGTCCAATTTCACATAGCCCGATCTAAATTTAACTGTCCTATATAAGACTTAGATAATTATATATATAATAAACTGTTGCGGTCAAGGGGTTAGATGGCTCAGATGATTGGATTAACTCTGCTCCCATGTACATGAAGTATTATCCGTTCCGACTCATGACCATCTTTGGACTTCAGTAGGCCTTAAGCTTCGGTGAGCCTTGGTCATTTGAAACTTCACGATTTTACTCTTTATGGGGAGAGAAAAGTTTTAATCCGTATAAGCTATACTTCCTCTTAACTCATAACTGATGTGGAACTAAAGATGCCATCTCCTTACAACATGAACATTATCTGACCTCAGTAGGGTCAGTCATGAAACTGATGTAGTTTAATATAATAAGTAAACTCTAAAATATTAAAAATGATATGACTTTAAGAATTAGATCGATTAATTAAGAACAAACCAATCTTAATAAATTGAATGTAATAGAGGTTTAAGAATACCTTTGTCCAATATCGTTATGGGTAGATTGGGTCTCCCATATATCAGATGAGTTTCATTTTAAGATATTTCATCTCTTTCTCTTTCAAGAGTATATTGTCTTAAAATCTCAAGTCAAAATTTGAGTTTCCTCAAACAGATATCTCATTTGGACAGACTTGTTTGTCCTTGTTTGATCAGATTTCATGACCTCATTTGGATAAAAGTTGCTTCAACTTAATTATAGAGATTTGATCTCCTGTGGATAAAATTAAGATATTGAAGAAAATTTTACTGAAGGCTCATTGTCCGTGTGTTGCCTTTTCAATAAAGAACTTTCATCTGCCCCTAATCTCCACCAAGGTTTGACATTATGTTGATGATCCCAATAGTAGGCAGATTGTGATGGATTGATTGTTAATTATGTTGAGACGAGTTTTTTGAGAAACTCTCTAGCTGCTACTCTGTGGTACATTGAAGTGGAGGTGAAAATGCTTCTAGCATGCCTCTAAGAGAAGACGATGAAGGCATAGAGTTGTTTTGTACTTTTTGATTCATCATTTTTCACAAAATTTTTATGGAACTAAGAAAGCTATCTATCTTTTCAAAAAGAATTCTCAACTGCCCCCGATTTCCACCATGATCTCTAATTGTTGTTTGTGGTATATTAGAGCTGTTGTACCACAGCAGTGAAGGCTTGAACTTGCTAAACTAGGAGGTTGAATTACTGAGGACCAACAATCATTGATGAGTGAGTGACTTCCTTAGCATCTCTAAAAGAAGATGAGGTAGGCAGAGGATGAAATGATGCTTTCTTGTTCACCATTTTTCACTAAAAATTGTCAGATGCTGCCATTTCTCTAGCACCAATCTGTTGCTGCAAGACTTCTGAGATGAAGTTGGCAATGAACCAAGCTGGACAGCTGAGAGTTGCGTTGATGTAAACCGCAGACAAAACCTGCAAAAGAAATCCCAAAATCGTGGGGTGCCCTCTGATTTAGAACTCTCTAATGTTTAAGTGAGCTGGGGCCTTAAGAACAGATAGTGGAAATGGAGAAGTAAAAGCAAGAAATGAGAGTTTAAGTGGAGAAAAATGGAAAGAACTCCGATTTTTTTGAGAAATTTAGCAGAATTCTCTGTTCATTCAGACTTAGTTTGGACTTACCTTCTGAAGAGCATCTTATTCCTTTTATAAAGAGAGCTTGCTTAGACCTTAAGGAAGACTGTTAGGCCATTGAGATCTATTAAACCGTTAGAGATCTGTTAGGTTATTAGACTATTGGAGACCTGTTAGACTGTCAGAGATCTGTTAGGCCGTTGTGTTGTTGTAACAGAATAGCCAGCCGTGCAGAGATCGTGGGACAGCTGTCCACGTGGTAAATGAGCTGGAATACAACTGAAAGATGGTTACGACTGCGCTGGATAACAGCTGTCTGATAACTGTACATAGATGTAGTAGAACATTGGTAAAAGATCGATATAGGATAGTTGATATCAGTAATTATTTAAACTGGGCATTATGCCTTTGATGTCGATAATCAGATCGATTAGAAACTGACGTAAGCTGATTGGTTAAGGAAGATCGGTAGATAACCGAGATAAGTGTCCTACTTACTAGCAGTTCTGGACAGCTGACTTAGTAGATAATATTAAAGAGTCAGGTTCGCTAGAAGCCGATGTAACACGAGAGAATAGATACTTCAAATAACAATCTGCTACCACGTGTCCAGAGGATGATGAGATCTGACTTATGACAAGCTCAGCTGTTAGCCTGCTGATGAGATCAATCTTCAGCTTTCTGATGAGATCGACCTTCAGTTTTTTTTGATGAGATCGGCTTTTTGATGACCTCGACTTTTTGATGAAATCGACTTCTTGATGAGATCGGCCTCAAGATGAGCTCGATCTCCTGATAAGGTCAGCAATTAAAGTTCATATCGGTATATTTGTCAACTCGATAGCTCCTGAACATAAATTTCAAAAATATCAGCTAAGGTGGTATGACACCTACAACAATACCTACCATAACGAGATACTGCCAGGTCTGTTCATATCATGGAATGCTCATGTCTTGTTCTTTCAAATGGAATCTGCTCCAGCCAACTTACTTTGGCATGGGGAAAGGTCCTCACTTTGCCAAAGATGGTAGCGGTCACTTGGTTATTTTTTAATTAAAAACAAAAGGACGAAGTATGTCCAAGTATGAGGAAACAAGGGATGGAACTTTAGATCATTTGGGTTTGATTATCCAACTTAAATTTGCTAGCTTCTATTAACCATTCATTTGTTAAAGATGAAAGAGCAGATAAGATCATACTACGTTTAAGAGATCCAAAGAGGAATGCTCCGAACATAAATATCAAACGAAAACTCAACATAAATCATGTGTAATCTCCTCTCATTCTTTGACACCTTCAAGGCCGCCAGATTGGAGCAATAGGGTAGTTCAATGTGCTGGATTGGCCCATGACCTGATGTCAAGTTAGAAGTGAGAGATCCAAAGACTAATGCAGGTCTGACCCAACTAGGCCTGACAATTGGGGTATTGAGAAATTCTTTGTGCACTGCGGACAGTGTAAAAAATCTGATATGAAGCGCACAATCTTATCCGATTGATCCATGTAGTCACCGCTTTCCAATGCGTATTTAATGCTTGCAGGTCAACTTTTTCGTTTAAAAATTTTATATGATGAAAATACCCTACTTTTTGAAAAAAATTATGATATCCTATAGCGTATTATAGTCTAGGATGCCATAATATGACCCAAAATATCATAATATAGAAGGAACATTTTTGTCCAACTATTTTCTAATGCGTATTTAATACCTGTGGATCGACTTTTTCGATTGAAAATTTTGAAAGACGAAAATGCTCCTGTTCTTTGAAAAAATTATGACATCTCATGCATATTATAACATCCTGCGTTATATTATGACATCCTACGGACAAAAATTATGACTTTCTGAATGCAAGATATCATAATATGGACATAAAATGTCATAATTTTATCAAAGAACACAGATATTTCGTCATATAAATTTTTTAACGAAAAACTGATCTGCAGACATTAAATGCGCATGAAAAGTGATGACTATGTGGACCAATCGAACAAAACGATGCGCTCCACGTCGGATTTTTTACACCACCTGCAGTGCACAAAGAATTTGCCTTGGGGTATTTTCTTGTGCAGGGGGTCCAATTCTAGGCCTGATGCCTTTCCTTTGGGTGGACTCCACTTTGTAGCTAGCCTCTCCAGTCCAATGCTTTTTTTTTTGTCAGGAGGGCTTCATCAATTTTAATAAAGAGTAAATTATGTTCCTAATCTTCGAACTAAATTAAATTTCTTAAATAATCTCTAAATTACAAAAAGCTAAAGTTTAACCTATGAACTATCTGAATCGATTTAATGTTGCCTTCAGACGCGATTTCGATGATTTTCTCTCACTAAAAAAGCAATATAACAACCTCTGATGCTTATGTGGCGTTTGTGTGATATTAAAATTTAAAATAACATTGATGTGATAAAAATAATGATTATTTTTTTCTCAAATCCCATTTTTCTTTCTTCTCCTCTGATTATCTTTCGATCTCTATTCTTTAACAAGGATGGGGCCATAGAGGAAAATAGAGTTTGGAATGAGAGGAAAAGTCGACGAAATCGATACCGACTCGATAGGATGCGCTGAGAGAAGGCGATGGCAGATGAGTGAAGGAGGAACCGAGCATAGGAGGGTGAGCCATGAAGGGTAAGGTTTTTTTTTTCCTTTTTTTTTCTATTGGGATTTTGAGGATAAGAAAATGAAAGATGAGAGATGAGAACAGTCTTGTTAAAGATGCACTAAGGCGCAGCGAGGTGCACAAAAGCGCTTGCAACTATGTGAGGCGAGACGAGTCGAAAGGGCGCACACTTCTGTCGCTTAAGCGCACGCCTCCAACAAGGCGCAAGGCCCTGAAGCATGCGCCTGTTCAATTGTCATGTTATTTGCTTTTTTTCTTTATTGTACGTTGAGAAATTGCTGCGCAAAAGTGCCCTTATTAGAAGAAAGCAGCAACATGTTTTAATGAAGGACAGAATTGCTTTTTCCCTTAATTTGCTTTCTTTTCTTTATTTATTATTGAGAAATTGCTGTCCAAAAGTACCCTTATCAAACAAAGCAGTAATAGACTTTAAGTGAAAGACAGACATGTAATTTTATGGTAAAAAGTGGAAAATAGTTGCAAAGCAACTCGTTCTTTTGGTGTTATACGATGGACCCTCAGAAAAAAAAAGAAAAAAGAGCTTTCTTCTTCCTCTTCATTGCTGCTTAAGGGAAACTAGAGGTGGATAGGGACCACTGCCACACATCTTCAGACTTTCAGGTACTTTTCTTTCTTTCTGTTTTATTTTATGAAATCTTCTATCCTGTTTTATCTCTTTCTCTCCCAGCCATCCTTTTCTCCCTCTCTTTTATCATTTTCTAATCTTTCTTATATTTTTTTATCGTCTCCTTCCCTCCCATCCCACCCCTCTTCTTCTTCTTTTATTTATTTTCTCACCTTTCCTATCTCTCTCTCTCTTTCTTTTTTTTTTTGATAAAAATAGAATCTTTCCTCCTTATCCACACCGACTCTTTCTCTCCCATCCCACGCATATCCTTTTTTTTTAAATTTTTTATTTTGTCAACTTTCTTCTTTCTTTCTCTGATCTGATTCTTGTTATCTTCAAACCTCTCTACTCCCCATCTTATGTGTCTTTATTTGATGGTTTCCAAATCCTTTACTTTTACGATAGATAGCTCTTGCACTATATTTCGAACTTCCTCGTGCATTTTTTTTAAAAATCTGACCAATTATAACATTTTGTTAAAGCACACTCATTATATTTAACTATTAACAACTTTATAATGTAATACTAGAGATCATAAATACCAATTTTTAGATACTAAAATAGGAGGAAAAAGAAACTAGAAGAAAAATGAGCAACAAAATGTAATCAAATAGAAGCAAATGAGGACAAATAAACAAAAAACTGAACCCACTGCCTACTCGGAACTTAATACTCACTTTTATTAATTTAGCTGGTATTCTTTAATAATTTAAACATAAACTATATTGAATTTATTTTGACTCTTGACTATTATATTCGTTCTTTAATAGCTATGGCTTCTGAGGATTCAAGAAAAAGATCCTGGATGGAAGTAGCATTATTTAGGCAACCCAAATAACAAGAACAATATGACTTGCAGTTTTTGCGGCAAAGAAGAAAAGCAGGGATATTTAGACATAAGCAGCATTTAGTTGGTGGTTACCGAAATATCAAAAAATACCCAAAATGTCCAGAGCATGTTAAGGAAGAGGTTAAAGAATACATGTTCAAGAAAAGAATAAAAAGGAACAAATGAATCTAGTCCCTAATTGTGATGATGTAATCTTGAAAGATGAGGAAGATGAGATCACTAAGTTTGATGCTCATGGAAAAGGATTGCCAATATGGGAAATAATTACAATAAAAAATCAAAGCAATTGGGTCCTATGAATGCATTTTACACTCTTAAAACAACTCAAAGTGAGAAAAGTGGACATACAAAGCAAGCAACCATTAATGATGCCTTCAAGAAAGAGCTAAGAGAAAAGGCATATATAGATCTAGTAAGATGGATGTATGAAACTGCAATTCCCTTCAATGCGGTAAAATTGATAGTTTAGAGCTGCCATTGAATCTATTGCCAAATAAGGATTGGATATAAAGCAACCTAGTTACTATGAAGTTAAGATTCCTCTCCTAAAAAAAGGATTGCTCATAGGATGATATAATAAGGAATCATAAAGAGGAATAGATGAAAGCAGGATGTTCTATTATGTCTGATGTATGGTAAGATAGAAGTCATAAACATTAATAAATTTTCTAGTGAATTGTTCTAAAGGCAGCGTATTTATTGAATCTATTAATGCTTTTTCTTATATGAAAATAGGAGAAAGATTGTTCAAATTGCTTGATAGAATGATCAAGAAAATTGATGAAGCCAATATTGTCTCAATAATAACAGATAATGATGCAAGTTATGCATTAGTAAGTAAGAAGAGAATTTCTTTTCTATATTGCCCCTTTACTTCAAACTTTCAATTACTTAAATTATGTTTATATATGTCTTACTAAAATAGTAAGAAATTACATGATTAGGATGACTTTTGGAAGCAAAATATCCCAATTTATATTACACATCATGCACTACCCATTGCTTGGATATAATGTTGGAAGATATTGGAAAATTTTCGCTAATCACGAGAATAATTAAAAGAGCTATAGAGCTGAATAGGTATATTTACAACTGTTCTAGTGTAATTAATATGATGAGAAAATTTACTGGATAGAGAAATTTGTTAAGGTCTACCAAAACTAGATTTGCTACTTCATTTCTAATCTTGTCAAGCATACACAAACAATGTGATAACTTAAGGAAGATGTTTATTCTAAAGAATGAACAAATAGCAAGTGGGCAAAAGAGCAAATGGGAAAAAGAGCAGCTCAAACTGTTTCAATGCCTTCATTTTGGAATGGCATTGTTTATGTGCTCAAGGTGACAGGTCTTCTTGTTCGTGTGCTTCGCTTAGTTGATGGTGAGAGAAGACCCGCTATTGGTTACATCTATGAAACCATAGATCGAGCTAAAAAGCCATTTTGCCTCATTCAAAAAAATAAGAAAGATATACGGAGATTTTTGAAATAATTGATAGGTGGGGCTACCAACTTCATCGTCCTTTACATATGGCTGGATATTTTCTAAATCTTGAATATCTCCATGACAACCTTACAATTAAGCAAGATGAAGAAATAATGAGTGGTTTATACAAATGCATACAAAGATTGACTCCAAACCTTGAGACAAGACAAAATTATAGATGGATTGACAAAGTATAAGAAAGCTGAAGGACTATTTGGGATTCCCATGGCTATAAGGCATAGACAGACAAAAACACTCACAAGAACTTTAAAATGCTAAATATTATGATTATATTATATTAGAAAATTGATTGTGATATTTTTTTCTAACCAAAACTGTAACCTATTCTATTTAACAGTGGAATGGTGGACTTTATATAGATCTTCAACTCCAAGTTTGCAGCAATTTGCTATAAAAGTTCTCAGTCTTACATGTAATTCTTTGGGATATGAACAAAATTAGAGTGTTTTTGAGCATGTAAGTTCTTGACAATATAAATAAATTTGAAACTTAATCTTATATGATACTTCAGATATTCCATATAATATATAATATCTCATACATGAATATTTAGGTTCATAGCAAAAAGAGAAATAGGCTGGCACAAGATTAGTTGAATGATTTGGTATATGTTAAATATAATCGAGCCTTATTGCGGAGATACAACTTGCATGACACCATTGATCCTATTTCTTTGAATGATATAGATGATAGTAATAAATTGTTGACTTGAAGAATTGAAAAAAATGTGCTAAAAATGTTGTATTTGATGATGGAGATGATTTGACATGGGGTGATGTTACTAGAGCTTATGGAGTTAAGAAAGAAAGATTCAATATGAATAGGCCAGTAGGAAAAAAGAAAATTCAAGTTCAAGTGCTAGGGCACAACAATTCTCTAATCAAAAAGAGGATGAAATAGAAGACGAAGATGATGAGGGTTGCAAGTCACTTGAAGAACATGATGATGCTTGTCCTATGCTTGATGAGGATGAAGATTGTATCTTTTAGAAATATGATGTCAACACTCAAATTGTGATATTTGATTTCGATGCTTTTGGCTTTTGATATATATGGTATCTTGAGATGAAAACCATGTCCTTATTATAGTTAATATAAATATATTTATTTAATTTTAAATGTTTTGATATCTCTTTAGCTTAGTTTCTTTATATATATATATATCTTAAGAAGTTTAAATAACTTGTAATTTCTAATAAATCTCTATTATAAATTTATTTTAAAAATGTGCGCCTCACTTCGCTAGGCACCAAGAGCCCTTAGCGCCCAAGTGTGCCTAGCACTTTTTAAAACACTGGAAGAGAGATTTGAAAACGGATGAATAGGAAGAGTTCAGTGAGATAAAGTGATGAAAAATAAAGAAGAAAAGATTGTAGAAAGGAGAATAGGGCCATGGAGGGACAGAGATTTTTTTTTCTTTTTCGTTGGGATTTTGAGAATGAGAAGAAGAAAGATGGGAGATGAGAGATTTAGAGAAAAAAAATTTGGGAGATGAGAGATTAAGAATTTTCTCCGTATCAATAAATTTGAGGAAGAAGAAGATGATATGGCTCAAAATATTTTAAGCCACACCAGCGCCAATTGAGCCATGCAAGCAAAAGATACCCTACATAAGCACCAAAGATTGCCACATCAGATTTCGATGAGAAAAAACCACCAGAATTGCACTTGAAGACAACATTAAACTGATTCAAATAATTTGAAAACTAAATTTTAGCTTTTTATAGTTCAAGGACCATTTAAGAAAACTCGATTTAGTTTGAGGATCAAGAACATAATTTATCCTTTGATAAACATGCATTATACATGCCACAAATCACAAGCTAAGCTCAAGATCAGCCCATAAAATTTTAGGCTTTACATATTTCTATTCCGATGGGCTTTAGGGCCTAAAAGCTGAGCACAGGTTGTTTTTCTGAGTCAGATCAGGTCATTTAGAGTTGTCAGGCTGATTGATGGCTCAAGACATCTCCATGTTTACTAAAGCATTTAATTAAACCAAAATCTTAACAGAATAACCATCAAGCCTCTTTTAACTCCTCTGTACTCAAACCAGTAAATTTAATATTGTCATGTAAATGACAATCTATAGAGTAGAAAAATATTCTCACCGTCCCAACTGAAGGTTTTCCTTTGTAGCCTCGGTCAACGGTAAGCCCCCAGCAGTCGTATCTTCAGCTTCTGCAGCCTGAAATAAAATAGAACATTTAAGGATACAGGACAACAGAAACTAGTGGTTATAATGCAGAACTAGTTGGGTATTCCTGCAGCACTCGAAATGTAATTAAAAAGGAAGTCTTACTTGAGATTAGTAATGTTTTGGAATATCTTAGCAGTAGTACTAGAGCTCATATACTTTTTAGAGGGACTGATAATGGCCAGATAAATTCCCCTGTAAAACTTGCAAACAGCCAAACTAGGATAGACATGTAAGGACCCTAGCTTTTGAACAAGTATTAAATTTCTCATAAGCAAGCTCACAGCAATCCTTTCTAGACATATCTAGCGTGAGGATGTTGTACATAAAAGCTGACCAATATACTCCTAAGGAACTCTTTTATTTCTTATCAAAAATATTATATATACTAATGACTAACAAAAAAGACCATCCAAGTGCAAGAAGCTCCTACCATTGGAGGATCTAGAAGGGTCAAATGTACAATTTTATCCCATGTGCGGAGAGATGTTTTCCATGTTTCGAACCCATGCTACTGATTGATGATAGTTAACATGAATTGATGAGCAAATGTATCGACCAAGTTGTACCAAAAAAAAGACAGCATGACAGCATGTGGCAGATTACTTTTAACTTCTCTGGCAGATGATCAAATGAATGTAGGACAATAATACCATCTAAGTTCTATCACTTCGGAATCTGTGCAACTCAACACAGCGTTGAACAAGTGAAAGTGCAAGAAAGAAAATTTCTATATCAGGAAAAAAAAAGCTTCCAATCCACACTAGCTTTATTGTACTAATTATTGCTAAATTAAGAATAATCTCCAATAAACAAATTCTCTGGAGATGATGGCAGGTAAATATACTGCAACTCAGCACAGTATTGAACAAGTGAAGGTGCAACAAAGAAAATTTTACATTAAAAAAAGGCTACTAATTTACACAAGCTTCATTCTTACCAATGACTGCTAAGTTGGGAATAATCTTAGAGATGATGGTGGGTAAATGCAGGACAATAACACCATCTAAGTTCTACCAATTAGAAATCTATGCAACCCAACACAACATTGAACAAGTGAAGGTGTAACAAAGAAAAATCAAAAAAAAAAAAGCTACTAATTTACACCAGTTCTGTTGTTGATTAAAAATAATCTCCTATGAAGAATTCAGAGATTTGTCAATAAAATCATGGCCGCTAGCTCACAAACTCAAGTTGGCACCCCTACCATCCACCCAAGGTGTGGATGTAGAACCACTTAAAGTTCTAACATAATTGCCTGGCCTGGGTATGATGCATGAAACGATACCAGAAATGAAACAAGAAATAATAGCTCAGAAAAGGTTGATGTATTAGAAGTTCAAAATTGCACTAGGAATGAATATTATGGGCATTATCATATTCTCCATCATGTCTCTTGCATTTCCCTGATTTTGGCACCATTTCATAGCAGGTGATGCTGAGTTCTTTTTTTTTTGGTGGGGGCGCGCAGGGGAGGGTGGGGGTGTGCACGGGAATAAAGAAAAAAAAAAGAGGAAACTAAAGAACATTGCAATTATTCAAAACTCATGATGTTCAATAGTTTTGTCCTGGACACTGCTGAACTGCCACCAACTTCTACAATCATCTCACAGTTTATAGTAGGACGCCTATCAGCTCATGCTAGAAGTTTCATTCATCTTCTGATCTATTAGGGCACAATCTAATTGGTTGTAAGTTCACAAATGATAGGTTTTAATATGTAAGGCTTAACCAGGAGTTCCAGCAAACTAAGCCCATCAACACTCCCTCCCCCCTCTTCAATCCTATCCTACTTGTTTAAGTTCAAGGACTTCAGTTTTGAAAGCTGCATTCAAGAAATGATATACATCAGCAAGTATAAAAAAATTTAACAAACCTTAATCAGAATCCAATCATTGAGAGGCTTGAGGTCCTTAACATCACCAGTTTCAAGAACACCCACAGTGTCATCTTCCTTCAACAGAAGATGGTTAGTCCCATTAAATTCCAACTCTTCCTGCATACTTGGAGAGTTGGACTACACAACCTGGTTACCAGCCTACAATCCAAGAAAATTTGCAGATCATTAAACCTGAAAAAGCAACATAATAGATTCAAGGCATGGTGTTACAAATGTAAGAGGATATGTGAAGAAGCATATTTTAGGGCAACCGACCTTTTCTATTTAAATAAAGCTACTTACTCTACATCCAACTATGACAATATTTTCAACTACGAAACGTAGTAACTTTTTAGCCATAGGATTTTTTAGCCGAAAACCAAATTAATTGGCTATCTCTAGTGGAGACTGTTTACATCCAACAACCTATCAGGATGATGCATAGGAATATCTAGCTATGTTGAGGCAAAAGAGGTACCTGAATGCCAATATCCACTTTGTTCTTGGCA
Source organism: Elaeis oleifera (assembly GCA_000441515.1). Lineage (NCBI taxonomy): Eukaryota > Viridiplantae > Streptophyta > Magnoliopsida > Arecales > Arecaceae > Elaeis > Elaeis oleifera. The sequence goes on along the minus strand of KE504635.1, from coordinate 2,061,457 downwards.
ATGATTCTGCTCTCTCCAACAGCAACAACCTCACCTTCTTGAGGTTTTGACTGGCAGTTGCTGGAAGCAATATACCTCCACTGGTTTTCTCCTCAGAAGTCTTTATCTTAACAGGGACTCTGCCATCCAAGGGCTTGATGGATGTATCCTGTTCAATCATGAAACAGATCGAATCAGTTAAAATGGTAAGAAAAAAGATCTGTTTTCCTTAAAACATATTTACCAAGTATTTAAGCAGTCAAGCAACAAATGACAAGTCACTGAACATCCATGATTTACAATATTGCTGGTATTCTGTGTGATTTAACTAGAGACTAAAAAACACATTCAAAATCTTCAGGAAACGATTTAGGAAGTTCAAAATGAGAAAAACATGTACAGTTCAACATTGTTAAAAGTATAATATATAAAGTTATTATAGATAGGCGATTTAAGCAAGTCGGACACAACTAGATTATTTACGTAATTAGGAATAGTTCCATCATTATTCGTCATAAGATATAATTTAATACATTTAGGATAGTTAATAGATTAAACACTTTATTCAGAATAACTAGATAAGACCACCTTGTCAAAAGATATTACTTGCTAAGTTTCACAAAATTATTTATAAGAATAGCCCAGCATCAATCCATTAGCTATACAACAATGAGTGATGAAAAGTACTTTTGGTAATTACACATTTGACCCTAGAAACATTTTTAAAATTTAAACAAATGAGCTCATATGAACATAACAAAGTAAAGAACAAGCAGTCAAAGCTAATTATCTCAATATACAGAACGAAGTACAATTGCACTTAAAATTTTAAAACAAAATATAAAATATTACTAATTTTCTCACTGATTAAATATATTAAAATTATTTCTGATGTTCAACATGCCCAAAGAAAAGGCATAGAAATTTCTAGATTTAACAAGAACACCATAAAATGCCAATAAATTTTCAAATCATGTCTGCAAATTCTATCACCAAAACTCCTGAGTAACTCTCTGTTTATGATACTGTCCAACTTTCAGCATTTCCACCATCTCTGCACATTACACTACCCCTCTTCAGCTCATCCAATAGTAAGCACATTAATAAGCAAAGATGCTCTAAACATCTCCACATCAGACATTCAACGATGAGTTCTCTTACATGCACTGACATGTGCATGCATCCAGGTAGATGGCCAGGCAAGCATCATGCATACGCATAAGCACATAAGTGCATGTGCATACGCATATACTTACAAGTATATAAGTATGCATATATAGACACATATCACCCATATACATGCATACATATAGATGCATAAGCATTAAAGCATATATACATATATAAATCCATTCATATATGCCTGTGTATACAAAGTATGTTGCATACACAAGTTTAAAGATGTGTATGTATATGCATAGGGCTGAAACCGGATCGAATACGGATCGGATACCAGCATATCCATATCCATATTTATTTGTCTAATGAATACAAATATGGATATCATTCTAATGTAAAAATTCATATCCATATTATTTAAACGGATATGGATACAATTCGGATACTGAAAGTATGGATATAATTACGGATATAACTTAGATAATTAAACTTTATGACTACAGAATCAAAGATATTACTAAATAGATGATAACATGTTTATATGATTGTATATTTTCTTAAAAATTAACAAATGCTATATAAAATTATATAAGATTATATGTAGATTCGGATATTTGGATACGGATCAGATAGTTGTCTATCCATATCCATATCCATTTTTTTTTATGGATATGGATACAGATACGGATACTGATCGGATTCTCAAATTTTTATCCATATCCAGATTGATTCGGATATAAAATCGAATCCGGACGGATAATATCTATACCACTTTCACACCTATATATGCATATGTATACAAACTTCAGAAAGATGATTAATGAAATGATTCCAAAATATCAATGTGCTACAACATAGCTACAGCAATCAGCATCAAATTGCTCCCAAGTCCTCAGAAACACGTCATCATCCTCGAACGTAATTACTTTTTTGAACATGCCAATTTAAAGGATATGTAGCAAAATTAGCTATACAAATAACTAGCACTGCAGTTGTGAACATACACATATTAAGCATCAATTTATTACAGAAAATCCATATTTCAATCCCGAGCAATTTGATATGACAAACAAAAGCATATGGAATATCAAGTCTCATCCAACTTAACCCTAAAAGTAATTCAAAAGTGCATTGCTTTACCAAGTAATGCTATACTAGTATCCATGAAGAATAATGTGCAAACCGGTTCGACCTATACAATATCAAGGCTGATAATTGTGCTGTCTCTTACTTGCTTGAGCAAGTAACGATAAAACGATATAAATTTCCCATAAACGCTATCAAGAGATTTATCTCATGTATAAATGTTGTGCAAAAACTACAAGAATTCCATCCCATTTTAAAATGATAATATTTTTCAATATCAAAAGCTTTTCGCTTTGTTTAATTCTAATGAATCAACCCTGCAAGCCCATCAAGACCCAGACAGATAACCAAGAAAAACATCAAATCTTGCAAGTCGCAATCAAATCAACAAACTACGCGTCCGATGAACGTCGAAAATGGGTCAAAAAACTAATGCCCGCTCCCAACAGAATGATGTCGGGTTTATACCTTTGGGGTCACCAGAGTGGCGGCCTTGACGGTGACTCGTGAGGCCACGAAAGCTCCTCTGCCCAAGCCCCATACCGCAGGCACCCACCAAGGAAGGAACCGTAAAGAGCCGGCGAGAGCCGAAGCCCCTCGAATGACGGCAGGCTCGTCCTCCCCGCCACTCCAGACCCAGAGAACCGCACGCCCTCCATTAATGTACGGATCGACGGTTACCTGAGAAGAAATTAAACCATCAAAAAGAAACAAAAACCTAAATAAATCAAATCTCGAACGGATTTTTGCGAGAAAAGGACCGAGAGAAGAACCAAAGAATCGAAAATGACAACAATCGTGGAAGGAATTACGGATATCAAGGAACTCACGAATTGGATAGACAGAGAGAGCAAGCGACGGAGAGGAACCCCAACCACCTCTCATGGGGAGAGAAAGAGAGAGGACGGCGGGGTTTTAACCGAGTGTTAGTTATAATGTCCGCGGGAACCCATTTTATTTACCGATTCCGCTTAAAAGTACCGGAGGAGGGAGGTGGAAACCGAGTTTGATTTCGAGTTTTACCGAAAATTTCACCAAAAGGTGAAAATGTTCTGGAGGGATAGCGTACATAGGCCAGCTTGCGGCAGGCCGGAGAAGATTGTTCTAGAACGTCAGCGGAGGGCGTTAGCGTAGGTGAGCCACACTCGCGCCTGGCGCCATTTCCATCCATGCACCTTGGTATTAGGCTTGACAGAATCCTCTCTATTGGAGGATTTGGCCCACAAAAATCTTGGGCCTCCTGGTTGGGGAATAGTTTGAAGAAAGGTTATGTAATGGTGCACGAGGATTGTAGAAGTTTTAAAGCAGCAAGGGATTGAACAGATGCATGACTACTGTTTTGTTCGAACAACCAAGGCAAAGAGAAGGTGATCAAAGTGAGAAGCGAAAGACACCAGAGAGGTTGTTAATCCCACAATATGGTACATCCACAATAACTTGATCGTACAACCGACTCTAGCATGAGCAAAAGAATGAGTGACTCATATTTTAGTTGTTTGGTTAAGAGGAATCTTATTCATTATTTCTATTTTGATTTTAGAGGAGGATAAAATATTTCAATCTTTCAAAATTCAATCCCTAATTTTTCTCATATTCAAATCCATTTCAATTCTGATTCCGATCATGAATCAAATACATTGGAGGATATGATCATTCTTATTTTAACTGGCTTGAACAAACCATATAAGGCATGTTTGTTGCGGTAGAATCCTCACTATTTCTTGTTTCAATTTCTCTCCCCATAGTAAACATTTTCGATCACAATTCATAATTTAAATATTTTCATGGCCTGCGTGGTTTAGTTGAAAATTCTTAGGCTTATCCGAACTAAACTCAACCTTCCCTATATCTTAATGCAAATCCTTGATCCATGCTTCCGCACAGCTAGCTTTATTCAAGCCCTGCCTAAAAGACAGCATACATGTCTACCAGACAGAATCAAATACAGAAGTGAATCATGAAATGAAAACAGAAACTACTGCCTTAAGAGAAAAAATTAAGCAGGCAATATCCAAACCTGAAAAAATGGGAAACTAGGGATAAAAACCAGGCTTGCGGATAATTTGGACAGAATCATGTCTCCGATGAACAAGTCTGGCCTCCTGTGGTACTCTCTAATGGTAAATATGAATGGCACAACCCTAAATCTTGCTAGTGTTTAATCAATAGGGAATGGCAGCTTGAGTGACGCATGAAGACGGCTGAAAATGTTTAATTACAAAGGATGCAAGATAATGCCAAGAATTACTAGTTCATATTCAGAAATATGGCCTGACAGTCCAAGATATACATTCATATTATAGACCTTAAAATACATAAATCCATTATCGACTAACGCTCTATTAGCACCCATCAACAGACAGGCAATTTGTTCTGAACTTGTACATTGACGTATTATTGGTAGACAACCATTTGATCATGGATAACACTGTAGTTCACTTCATGATGATAATATTCTTCTCCTTTGTGTTTATCACAACCTGTTTCAATTAGCTGATTTTATGGCTTGTGCTGTTGAATGTGATTACTTACTGGCTTCTATCGCAGATAGAATGTAGAAGAATGTGGAAGAAGACTAATTAACGCTCCGAAAAGAATGTGGATAGGCATAGGAATCTTATGAACACTCTTTATCTCCCTTGATGCACATGACCCCACACTGAAACCGATGTAATTTCTTCTGTTCGTATCTGATCACTTAATTTGGATGAGACTGTAATTTCCAAGAGAATTAAGAAAAATAGATAGTATTATTTGAAAAAAAGAGAACAGGAACCAGGATACACTTGCTGGTAAAATTCAAACCAATTTCATAATACTCCCACGTCCAAACTGTAAGACCAAACCATTAAGTTTAAACAAGGAGCTTCAAAGTACAATATCTAGATCACCACCAGAGCAAAATAAGCATGCAAAAGAGTCCCTGGGTAATGGTCATATTGCTGTCCCACAGGCTCCATCCCTTAGAGGCCAACAGGATAGCGGTCGGTGCAACCAAACCAGGGATTCCGGGTGGGCGGCCGGACCCGGCGCATGGCCCGCCAAACGGCACTGTTACATTTGAAACCCGAACCAAATGCCAGCTGCCACACGCGGTCTCCGCGACGCACCGGCCCTTGGCCTCGAGGTAGGCGAGCTCATACCAGATGCTGCTGCTGGACGTGTTGCCGAAGCGGTGGAGGACGGCGCGCGACGCCTCCATGTGGCGGTTGCTGAGCTCGAGGTTCCTCTGGAGCTCATCGAGCACGGCCTTGCTGGCTGCATGCATGCAGAAATGCTCGAAGGCGAGCTTGTAGTCGGGGATGTATGGCTTGGAGTCGGAGGAGGAGGAGCGGCGGCGGAAGAGGAGGGCGGCGAAGAAGAGGAGTTGCTCGGAGAAGGGGAGGACGAGGGGGCCGAGGGTGGTGATGTTGGTCTTGAGGGCGTGGCCGCCGACTTCCATGAGGTCCCGGCTGATGGATAAGCCCTTGATCCTTTGCTCATCCTCCTCTTGGTACACACACCTGTGTAGACACTAGGTTCAAACTTCTAACTAATATTTGGTAATTGAATATTATCAGCTAATGCCTTACACCGACACACATGTTGTATATGATATCGGATGTGATTGTTCATATTTTCATAAGTGGCAGCCATCCGTATTCAAGATGGATGATATTGCAGCTATCCAATATGATAATTTTTTTTACATTACAAATGGTATATTGTAGAATATTCAAACACCAAACCAATTTGGCAGACAATCTTTAGATTCGATAGTTGAATTATCTAGCCACAATTAGCATATATGATGGGAGAAGATGAAAATTGTGGACATAGTTTGCAGGTCATCTGTACCATCGACCCATTAAAGCTTTATATATATATATATATATATATTGAGGAAGAGGGACGCAAAAATGCCATCCTGATTTCTTAGTAAAGTTTACAGTGATTTACTAGTTTATTTATTTTATGTTTAAGAGGAAAGAAAGATTGCGTGTTCAAGCCAAACATTGTCTGAGTGGTCATTGTCTAAGTGGAGACAGCTGAGCCAACATAGGAGACAGATGAGCCAACATAAATAAGAGCGGTCTACGGTAGCTAAACATAACTAAAGTTACATGAATTCTTTAGCATTGATAGGGGCTGTAAAGACTCCACGTGATTTTGTGTTCGCATGCTGAGCTTCTAGGCCAATTGACTTAAACATATAAACCCCTTGCTTGAAAAGAAAGAAAAATATCTAACAAGTCACATTATATTTGTGAAGGCACGTATTGTACCTCATACCTTACCAGTGAACAGATGGAGGTTAAACCATATATCTCTCTTCCTCCCAACTTGATGGTTCTTTCAAATAAAGTAAGGTCACCTTTTAATTCAATGGTGCACCTATTTATGTATCTTTTAGTAACTAACCAAGAAATAGGATATTGTCCTTACGGGCTAAGTTTTGTGCATTAATTCGTGCATCTTTGCGCTCTTAATGCTTCTAGCATCCAACTGGCTACATACAATAAATTGCCATCCTACTTTACCAAAAACAATAAATAAATTGCCATCCTAGCTTGAACTGGCTGGCGGCCATGTGGGGTACCATTATCTGTCTTATAAGAGGCCTAAAATGGTCAATTTCTTTTAAAATTCAATACTCATGGCTCATTACTCAAAATATCCAAGTGCATGAGAAAATTCACGTATATTGTGGGCAAAGTTAATAAAAAATACCATCCTGGTATTTTGAGCTGAAAAAATTTCTAACCACATCAACACAACAGCACTGTATTGAGGTGGCTGAGCGGCAATATGTTGAGATGGTCGCTGAATTTTTCAGTTCAAAATATTGATATGGTATGATATATGTTTTATAGACTTTGTCTACACCACTAATGGTGGATTAAGCTTATCCAAGTATTTCTCTGGCTGAGAGGACAGTCCTTCCAGCTGGGCTTACCCCACATAATTTCCAAGGCCAGACCCCAGCCACTTGCACCCCCACAGAGGTCTGATTCAACTTCTGTTAGAAGCATTCAGCCCAAATTGGGTCACGCCGAGGACTAGCCATCAAAATATCAAATCAAGCCCTCTCTACTTGGGTGCCTGCAACTTAGTTCTTGCACTACCACCTGCCTATCTAAAGAGCACAAACAGTCCTTACCTGAAGCTCCGGCTGTCGGCACCCTTATGAGTCCTCACGATGTGCTCGAGCCGGTACTTGGCTCGCCGGAAGTCCCGCCGCCGGTTCGAGAGCAGCACCGCGGAGCACCCCATGCGGAAGAAGCAGTTGGGAATCAGCATGGATCGGTTGCGCCCCGTGTACCATGTAAAGGAGACGGCCTCCGTGCTCACCACGACCGCGTAGTTGTTGGGTTGGCCTGCAGCATGTCGCGGGCGAGGTCGAGGGCTATGATTCCAGCGCTGCACCCATGCCGCCGAGGTTGTAGCTCAGTATGTTGCCCTCATCTTGTAATGGTTTACGATCATCGCCGAGAGGGATGGCGTGGGATTGAAGAGGCTGCAGTTGACGACGAGGATGCCGACATCCTTGGGGCGAACACGGCATTTCTCGAAGAGCTCGTCGAGGGCACCGAACATAACCATGGAGGCCTCGGCACGGCCTTCCTTCATGGTGGCGCAATTGCCGGGGGAGAATATGGATTTTGGAACGTAGGTCTCGTCGCCGATGCCAGAGGATTTGAGGAGCCGGGACTGGAAAGCTATGCTCTCCTCGTCGAACTTGCCGGACTTCCGTGCCAGCTCTATGAACTCCTCTCTGGATACCTGGGAGATGGAGAAGAAGGCATGTTCCTGTGAGGCATCCAACTCAACTCAACTCAAGTGGTGCAATTCAAATGGGCTTGGTGCTAAGACGAATATCGGTATCGGGTTTCGAATTTGGACCAGACGTGACCTATTTTATTGGGTTTGGGTTAGGTTAGGTCATAATTTGGGACAGCACGTCAGTTGGGACTAAAATTTTTGAGCCAGAACTGATACTTGGTCAGACAACAGTAGTAGCTAGGTTTCTGGAGCCAGACTTGAACCACAGACCTATGTTGTCTTGTTTAACTGTTGATAGGCCCGTTTGCTCCTTGTCAATGCGTGTGCGCGAATGAGAGAGAGAGAGAGAGAGAGGAGGGCCAATAAAGTAACTAGATAACCTTCATCATTTTTGCCATCCTTTATGGCTGGTCCATGAAGCTGCACCGGCTTGCAAGTGCTCCATAAAAGACAATTCAGAGTTTGTTCCTTTTGAGAGTTTAACATGCACAGTAGCCTCTTTGAAAGAGCACTGTAGACTTGTTTTACCCCCCAAAAAAAAGAGCACTGTAGCCTTAATTTATGCAAGAGGCCTGTCACCTCGAAATAGTTTCGCTACAAAGTAAAACTTAATCTCTTATTAATTCTCATGTCTCTTCTTATTTTGTTTGATAGGTTTAACATGTGGGCTAGTAATGGGCTGCAGTGAATTAGCCCTTGACCAATCTTTTATTATTTTACCAATTTTTATGAAATTATTGGACATAAATAACAGCTTTATTGATCTTCTAGTCAAACTTGCTACTCCCAAATGGACATGTCTGGACTAACATTTTTGGAGCTAATCTTTATCACATCGGAAGCTAGGTTACAAATCCATATAAAATTATTATTTATTTATTATTATTATTATGTTAATAAATTATTAATATATAAATATTAGTCTTTATAATTCCTCTGATTAGCCTTACTATTCCCAAATCTTCATCATGTTGAAATGCTAGGTCGCAATTCAAATAGTTTGGCGATAACTACATCACAATTTGTACTGGCTTCTCACTCCAATTTTGCGCATCAACAGGCGTTTCCTGTCAGTGTTCCTTATCGCAGAGGGGAACCCGAATTAACACCCCGGAACGCGTTCTTAGATGAAGAATTTTTGTGGTCTCTGACCAAAATATCCCCCAATTAGTAGGAGTAGTTGAGTGTATACAAGATTCGAGCTCAATTAAAGTCGCCCGTCTATTGAGGGGCACTGTGGGTCCATGATCCTAATGCCCCAATTTTCCGAAACTCCACCCATATTAAAAGCCGGTCACACTTGTGTACATGCATTAAAGCACTAAGGCGCAAAAACCAAATTTGCCCTTGAAAAAAAACACAAAAAAATCATAAAAACCAAGTTGTGGTGGTGGTACTATAGCCCATCAATTGATTGCAGAATTGCTGCAGAGTCTGCTATCATCTTACCTCCTTTTAGAGCTCACAGAGATAACATAACGCTAAGGTGCGCGCGCGCGTGTATATATATATATATATATATATATATATATAT
>KE504635.1:2038415-2048833 GCA_000441515.1 Elaeis oleifera | reverse complement strand
AAAAAAAAAAAAAAAAAAAGAAAAAGAAAAGAAAAAAAAAAGGGTGATTATGGTATCTAAGCATTGGCTTTCACCTAAAATGACCAAAGATAGATTTTTGAATGATATAACTTATCTTTTAGGAGATAATATTTGTTGTAATGGTGATACCATGTCAAATTTGTAACAACCCAATAAGAACACCTATATTTTATCATTGCCATTTCACCGATTTCTATTATGATATCTCATACTGTCTCATCAATTTTCGATTGGATTGTTATAAGTTTGACATGGTATCACCGTAGCAACAAAAATCTTTTCATCTTTGAGATGGAGTCTAAAATCTCAAATCTTTACGTTTCTATTCAAGGAACCTTAATGGAACTTGAGTTTAGGAAACTCCAGATCACCAGCCGTCCAAAATGTTGGCCTAAGAAGTTTAGCTACCGTCATCTGACAGATACAATGCCAACAAGACTTATTGGCTTTCGGCTTTCAAGGTTTGACTACCTTACGTTAACTTAACAGGGGACTCACGACAATATCTTTTGACTGCATTTTTTTTTTTTGGTATCACTAAATTATAAAAATGCAATCCTGCAATAGGGTAAATGAAAAAATTGATGTTAAAATTAAGAGAGAGAGAGGAATCAAACATGAAGTATGTGGTCAAAATTTGCCATTGTTAGCTCAATAGTAGTCATCATTTAAGGCCCTCAGCCCTCATGAGGTTGGAAGTTCAAAGATGGTGCAATCCATAGTGGCTTTAGTACATCAGTACTTAATTACGGGCTCAGTTTACGAGCTCATACAATTAAACAAAAAAAAAAGTGGATTGAAGGGAACTCATATTAACCGCTTTCATTAAATGAAACGTGATATGTGTATTTCTATAGACATAAAGTTCCTATCTCCTTATGTTGCTTCTTCTAATTTCAAAATGCTTGTACATCATTTATCTTGTATATCTTAATGAATCCAGATCACTTTTATTAATAGCATTTCATTAATCAACAGAAAAATAGATGTTAAATTATATTAATGCATAGAAAGAATTTTCTCATCATACTCTAATCAAAACCAAATTTTGAGAAAGAAAACATTTCTTCTTTTCTGGTAATAATTTATCAGGTAGCTTTGAAGATTACAGCACGTTGATAGAAATATAGGTATAGGTCTATATTGTGTAGGTCTGGGCTAACATCCTTTTTTAATATCCAATTGTGTAGGTATGGGACTGAATTGGGTCTATTTACTAGCTTAGATCATATAAAGTTTTATCTAAGATGGTTTCTGGTCTAGGAGTGCAGCAGTGACCACATATCTTTTATTTGCAGGCAGTTTGTACTGGTAGTACCTAAAATTTACGAACAATAGTCTAGGATCCTTTTATTAGTATGTGAATTTTTAAGGGTAGTTTTATTAGTATCTTAAAGGCCTACATTTAGAGAAAGCTCAGAATTTCTTTTCTTTGTCCTTTTTCTCTTTGGGTTAAAGTGGGAAGCTCGGAAATATCGAGTCAAGCCCTGTTCTCAAATAAATGCTCCTTATAAATTGATTGACCAACATTAAGTATGGATGCAATTAGTTGTTGCGAGAGGCCGAAGCTGACCCATGAGGTGGAGACTTCCCTTCACAGTTCACAGTTTGCACCTTTTAAATGCAATGCATATGAAAATAAAGCATGCATGAAACAAACAACAGCTCGAAGCCTTTGTACTAACCATTACCCAACTATTTCTTTTTTTTTGACCCACCATAAACTTAGGATTAAACTTTCGTCATGGCATAATATTGCTCTAGGAAGTTTTATCACAAGCCCTCATCACCTGTTAACTTATTGCAAGTAGCATCTCATTAGCTGAGGTTTTCCGGTTTCATGAACCACAGATCTTACCTTGGATCTCTACCAACATGGTTTGGAAAACGTAGAATTCACTGATCTTTAACTAAAACAAACTTATCTAGAGCTAATTCTCACAGTGCCATTTGAATGCTTCATAAACCAAATCCCACTACTTACTATGGGTGCATTTTATTTGACTTTGGAATTGGGATCAAAATCACAATCGCAATGGATTGGAATAGAAATCGAAATAGTCACATCCTCTGATATATTTGATTCGTGAATAGAATTGAAATCAAAATAAAATTTAAATCTTAAAAAAAATAAAGATTAGATTTGAAGAATTGAGACATTCTCATTTCTCTTTAGAATTGGAATAGAAATACAACCTTTCATTTTCATTTTATTTCACAGTCCAACTCCTGCTAACCAAAAATATCCTAAATCTATTAGGATAAGATAACGGAGAGAATGGAGGAACAGTGGTCCATCAGTACAGACGACGAGAGCATTTGATTGGATATGGTGGCAGAATGGACAACCATCTCCGGGATAAGCTCAGCTAGAAGGCGGTCAGCGCATCCAAGGGCCCGAGACAGCTGCACAAATGTGGTCAAAGAGGTTGGTTAGGTGTTGGTGATCAGCAACCATCTGATCACACACCCGCCCCCTCAGTGAAGGCAAAAGAGTTGAAAGAGAGTCAAGAGTCTAAAACTGTTTTAATGGTTTTGTTGGCAGGTGAAGGATTTATTAAGGAAATAAATAAGAGAATGACAACAGCACGCTCTATCAACTTCTCCCACCTAATTAGAGTGAAATAACAAGGAGAAAAGAACGGATGCCATATGGCAAATGAGTATTGTCAACTGTACTTAAAAAGCTTAGTCTATGATGTTGATCAAATAATTTAATATCAAAATCGTACCTTGTTGAGAAGATGATAATGCGGCGTATATCCTTAACCGTTTTCTAGGTAGAGATCTTAAATTATCTAGACCAATCAGTGACCCTTCCTCTTGTTATTTTAATACTCTATAATTTTATTACTCCATCTAGAAAGGATTTTACAAGTTGTTAGAGGAATCCAGGATATTTTTTTAAAGGACATAACATTAAAGAAGGTGAACTAAAAGGATAGATTATTAGTGGGAGATTGAATATTTCAGTTAGAATAGGATCTGCAAACAAAACTTCCCATTTAAAGTAAGAAAATAATCCTTATGAGATGATGGAAGGGAGATTTTATAGCTACCGAATTTAGATTAGATAAAAGGGTAAAGACTTTAGATAGCAGAGGAATATATGATGGATCGAGATACTTTCACATTGTTTGATTTTGGACATTTGTGATAGAGCAGGGCCGCAACTGTAAAAGTAATATGTTAGCTTAAAAAAACCTGCAAAAAGACGACATGATCAGAAAAATTATCGCTTGATGAGTATATATACAAAAATGCATCATAAATTATGATATATATATATAACTACGATTATGAAGTATGATTTTGATATAATGAAATTACAAAGATACAGGCATACTAAAATGTGAAAGCAATTAAAAAAAAAAAAATCAAGCAACGGACCATGTGAAATAGTGCAACTAGAGGTGCCAAATGTTGTTGATATTATTCCACCCATATTATTAATTAGTTTTGCATACTTGGATGAAATTTAAACACTTGATGGATGCTGAAGTGGAGACAAAATTACAGTGTGATATGGGTAAAATGAAAAGATAAAACATTTTGGATGAAATATCCCTTCTGAACAATCGTAACCAGCATTCATTTAGCTTTTAAGAACAAGGGGATTAAGTCTATTTTGTTGAGAGAAAAGGTTTTAAGGTAATTTTTGGATGAATTACGGCCATACATATATCATATGTTTCCTTTCCTTTTCTTTTCCTTTTTTGGTTTGTTGGATGCCTGGAGCTCATATCACATTGGAAATATTAGCATAGTTAAACAATATATGCACCTTCCTACACATGTTAATATATCAATTTCTATAATAGATGCGTGTATATACAAGTGTATGCATGTGTGCGCTCTTGCAGTTTCAATACTCAATCACGATTCCAGTATCTCTAATAATAAATCCTGTTGCGGTCAACTCTCTTTCATCTGTTGCCGGTGTAGAGCACCTGTAAGATAGAGTCATCACAGATTGGAGTTGTGTCCGATGAAAACTCTCCGATACTTAAGTCAGAGAGGGGTTGGTAAACAGTTAATAAAAATATTGAGAGTGACAGAATTTTAACCCAGAATTGCCTTACCCGTGCTGCTTACTTACCTCCCTTTATAGATGATTTTGATGTAACCGTCGAGCACGTGATCCCGCTTGTTATGACGCTAAATCATCGGACCATAATTGTAGAATTAGTGGGTCGTTTATTCCCACTAATGACCGTGATACGTAGTCGATAATCATTCATAACAGTTAGAGTATGTTGAGCAGATAAGCCGACTATATGTCGGTGATACTGATAACTTGGTAGTAGATCTGAATGACCATCGATCGGTAACTCGGATATACCGATGGTCTTCGATCGGAGGTTGATCAAGTTGTTTGTTGTTGGTTGATAATAGCCGACTGTCGGTCGATCAACCGATTATGAGTCGGAGTAATATGTTCATTCGGTCGATGTAGAGTCGGAGTCGGAGGTTGATTTGTCCCAATAGTTGCCCCCCACTCCCAAGTCTAAGATGGTCCGACATGTATATTATCATGTGGTTTGTCACGTTGGATGAAAGGAGTCGTCATATATTATCTCGAGCCTTGACTTAGTTATTGTACTTTATGAATTTTTTGAAATACGAAAGTTCTTCGGCTGTTTTATCATTTTGATGGCTGCAAAATCATTATTGGGCTTTCTTGTCGATAGGATAATTCGATATCGGACGTCTGCATCGGACATCATTTCAGGAAGATAATTCGACGTCAGACGATATGATTCTGACTAGTAGGCTTTGGCCACATGTCCGAATGACATTGGGTCGGAGCTGTTCACGCGGATGATGGTGAGGTGGCACGATTAGGAGTAGGTGCGTCGAACCATTCGATCAATGGTCGGTTTGGATGTTGCCATGCATCGTCATCTGATGAGACTCCAATTTGATCACTTCCATCCTGACTGTTGAGGGATCCTATATATACAGGATCGCTTTCGACCAAATTTTACTTTGTATTTTATCTTCATCCTCTACTGTAGAAACTCTGCCGGAAGGTCGCCTCAGCGCTCGAAGATTCCAGGATTTTTTCTCCATCTTTTATTTTTAGCTTTCAGGTTAAGTGTTTTTGTCCTTCCTTCTTGGGTCCATCTCTTTTTTGGTTCTCTCTGGTCTTCTTTCCCATGGCTAGGGCTTCTTCTTCTCGGGATAGTCGGTCGGAAAATCCGACTGATGACTCCCCCTCGAGTCTGGAAGTGGAGGCTTCTTCACTATCTGAACCTAATATTGAACGGCTCCGGGAGCAGTATCGTATCCCAGAACAGTATCAACTCTTTGCACCTGACGTCGATAATTGGATGAACTCTCCTCTTCCGGGCCAGGTAGCCTTCTATGTCGAAGACCTTCGGACAGATCTTCGATTTTCGATTTCGGAGTTTGCTCGAAATTTGCTTGACTATTATGATCTTTGTCCCGCTCAGCAGGCACCGAACTTGGTCTGGCTTATAATTAGCTTTGCTTTGTTATGTCGGTTAATACCGATCGAGCCTCGTCCTTCTCTTTTCGTACCTTCTTTATTCTCCGATCCCATCCTAAGGCCAAGGGTTGGTGGTTCTTCAACCCAAGAAAAGATCTTTCCTTCATCATCGGTCTTCCATCGTCTATTCACGGATGGAAGAACCAATTCTTTTTTGTTGCTTCTTCTCTTCTCTGGGGTTTCCCTTCGTGTTGGGGTGATCCAAGGACCGGCCCAACGAGAACAGTCGGGTGGAGGTCGACGATTGGGAAGACTTTCATTGATTGAAGGATATGACGGTCCCACCGCAGAGAGAACTGATGATCGAACAAGCTCTCTACGATGCCGTCTTAGTTCAGTCACCACCTTAGGTATAGCCTAATCGATCACTTTATTTTTTTATTTGTTTCTGACTTGTACTGACTTCTTTGTTCCGATTACAACTATGCAATCGAGGGCGCGAGTATCAACTGTCGATATTCGTCAGCATGCTATCAAGAAGAGGATAGCATCCGATGCTGGACCCTCCGACCATCGAAGAAGGTCGGGCTCCTATTCCATCGATAAAGAATCTGACATACCGTCGGCGTCGGTTTCTGAGCTGATTTTGGCACTGTCGATCCCGATAGCACTCCCTGAAGTGCCGTCCGTTGAGGGTAGGATGGCAGAAGAAGACGGAGCTGTCGTAGCACCATCGACAGTTCCACCAACTGAAGTTCGGGTCGAGGTGGAAATCGTGGTCGAGCCAGACCAATCGACGGCTGCGCCGGTGGTTCCTCCAGCGGAACCCTCCTGGGTGCAGTTGAGCTTTGATTTCTCTACATTTTTAAATGCGGAGCTGCCGACAGGAGATCGAAAAAAGGTGCCGGTGACTTTGACAGACGATGGATCATCGGTGGGTTACACTGTTCATTTGGATATCAAAGTTTCTGAGGATGAGTCGGCCTTGGCCAATCCAATATTGGCCAAGCGGCTCATCGAAGCTGCTCTTCTCCCGGATGATCGGGAGAAAGAAGAACAGAACTATCACCAAGATGTTCTCCTCTTTCTACCCATTGATGCTCGGGATAAGTTGTTCTTTGCACCTTCTTCTTTTTTTTGTTCTGACTTGACTTATCTTTTGCTTGTAGTTGGCACATGATATGTTCGACTTGGAGGTTGGCTATCGGAAGGTTGCTGACTTTCATCGGACATGGATGGATAAAGTGACGATCGTCAATGCTGAAAAGACGGCTACCCTTGAACAACTTTGGACGGTGACTGAGTGGGAGGTGAAGCTTCAGGAGGAAGTCTCCTGTCTGACCACCGACCTTGACTCTTCTAGAGCCGAAGTTGAGTCGGCTCGTCAAGGCATCTTGTCTCTTGAGACAAGGATTAAAAGCAAGAAGCATTCTATTCATCGATTTCGAAGGGAGAGGGATGGGTGCATCAACGAACTCGAAACTAAATGTGGAAAACATTAGGCCATCCTGAAAAGGTTAGCACTGGTCGATGATGAAACGGCTTCTGCAAGAGTTGACGCAGAACTGGTGAGAGTGAAAGCAGAGTCGGCAAGGGAGGCTCTGAATCATGCCATCGAGAACTTCAAGAATTCTGAAGAGTTCAAGGAAGAGATCTTCGAAGGTGGGTTCGCCTCTTACTATGTTGGGTACGAGGACGGCCGAGATGCAGTCGAAAAATTATACCCAGATCTTGACTTGAGCAGCATCATCCCTTCCATTTCAGAAGATGGAGTTGCTAAAGAAGCCGTATCGATCGAAGATAAAGCACCGATAGCACCAGAAGTTGTTCAAGTCTCAGATGCTACATCAGAGCAAAGAGATGGAGATGGCAACTGATGATCGATGTAATTTTATTTTATTTTATTTTTATAATCAAATATTTATAATCGGACTTCGGTCCAATTTTGTAATCTTCTTTCCAATGAATGAAAAAAAATTTATCCAAGTGTAGACTTTTTTCTTGTGTATGTTTTCATTGTTGTAGAATTGTAATTGTATAACCGAATATCGATCGATAAACCAGACATCCGATAGTAATTATAGGATTCATCCGTTAGTCGAACATCTATTAATATACTTAGGTATTAGGATAAGCGATAATAAGCTGAATATCCTTCATCTGACCTTAGTCGGATTAGTACGTCAAGTTATTTGATAATTGGTGGCAAGCCGAATATCCTTCGACCGACTGTAGTCGAGTTAGTATAATTCCAATTCGATTTGGATCGTATTGGCATAACATTCCGCTTAGTTAAGATCAAGTCAGCATAATAGTCATTCGACTATGATCGGCTTTTACAGTGAAAAGTCGGAATATGTTCGGTATCGAGACACAGTCGGTATTATGACTTTTACAGTGAACGTCAAAATATAATTGATATGACGATTTTTACAGTGAAAAATCGAAATATAATCGATAAAAATTGACCGTCCATCTATCGATCTACTACCACTTTGTAGTTTACTGAAACTTAATTCTGAAATTCAATGTTTCATTTCGAATAATGTATACACAGATAACTTTATTGATAATATATTTTCAAGTTGTCAGCATTCCATATTCGGGGGATAGCTGATCTCTCAAGAGTTTTCAATCGATATGCGTCCGGTCTAAGTATTTCGATTATCCTGTAAGATCTTTCTTAGTTCGGAGATAGCTTTCCTTAGTCGAGAGGTCTTGAGACTTTTGCTTTCCTTAGAACCAAATCTTCAGGATGGAAGACCTTTGATTTATTTTTTGCATTATAATATCGGGCTACCCTTTGCCGATGGGCTGTCATATGAACTTGAGCTTGCGTCGAACTTTTGGAAGTAGATTTAAATCGGCTCTCCGATATTTTGAGTTACTCGGTTCATAATATTGCTCTACCTTTACTGATGGTAATCCGATCTCAAGTGGGATCATCGCTTCTGTTCCATAAGCTAGATTAAATGACGATTCTCCTGTTGGTATGTGAGGAGTCGTTCAGTATGTCCATAAGATCGGAGATAATTCTTCTATTCAGAGGTCTTTAGCTTCATTCAGTCTGATTTTGAGTCCATGCAGAATCGTTCGGTTGGTTATCTCCACCTCTCCGTTGGATAGTGGATGGCCGACTGATGTAAGTTTGTGCGTAATATGAAATTTTGCATAAATTTTTAAATTTGATTATCAAATTGCCGACCATTGTCGGTAATGATGATGTGTGGTAAACTAAATCTGCGTATAATTGATTTCTGAATGAAGTCTTCTATCTTGCTCTCAGTAATTTATGCAAGAGGTTCAGCTTCCACTTACTTGGTAAAGTAATCGATGGCGACCACTATGAACTTTCTCTGACCAGATGCCGGAGGAGAAAGACAAAGTATGTCGATTCTCCATTATGTGAAGGGCCATGGTGCAACAATCGATGTCAACTGAATTACCAGTTGGTGTTGTATATTTGCATATCTCTGACATGGTTCACACCTTCGGACAAGTTTAGCTGCATTTTTCTTCATGGTGGCCCAATAGTATCTTTGTCGTAGGATCTTGTAAGCTAGAGATTTGCCCCTCAAATAATTTTCACGAATCCCTTTATGGACCTCCCTGAGTGCATAGTCGGCATCTGTTGGTCCCAAACACTTCAGTAAGGGAAGAGAGAACGTTTTTTTGTATGGATGACCATTCATTAAAATATATTGAGAGATCGTCCATCTGAGTTGTTTGACTTTTGAGGGATCCATATGAAGAGTTCCATTAGCTAAGTACCGGACGATCGGATCTATCCAGCTTGGTTCATTAGTAATTTGTAGCACTTTCTTGACTTTATCGATACTCGACTATTCAAGACATTCGACGAATGTCCGATCCAATGAGCTGAAAGAAGAGGTTGCGAGTTGCGAAAGTACATCGGCTTGAGCATTCTCTATTCTTGAGATGTGAAAGATTTCAAAATACTTTAATATTGAAGTTAGATCTTTCACCTTCTGAAGATACTTCATCATAATAAGATCTTGGGCTTCAAACTCGTCTTTAACCTGTCCAGTAATCAATTGTGAGTTGGTGAAGACCTTCAGACTGTCGATATCGAGCTCTTTGATAATTTTTAAGCTGTCTAAGAGTGCTTCATACTTGGTTTGATTATTCGAAGCTTTAAAATCGAATCGAAGGGCATATTCAGTAATAACCCCTTCGAAATTGGTGAGGATGAGACCAGCTCCACTGTCTTATGTATTAGATGCTCCATCAATATGTAGCACCCATGCCGATGTTAAGTTAGATTCGAGAGTCACGGTCTGCTTTATTTTGTTGTTAGCTTCATCCTCATGTTTATTATCTGGTATTGTATATTCAGCCATGAAATCGATCAAAACTTGCACCTTCATTGATGGACGCGAGCAATATTGTATATCAAATTCATCAAGCTTTATTGTCCATTTTGCCATTTGACCCGACGTATCAGGTCGGTGCAAGATTGCCTTCAATGGCGGATCTGTCAAGACAACAATGGGGTATGCTTGAAAGTACAGCGAAGTCGTTGCGATGATATAATTAGAGCATATATCATTTTCTCTACTTTTGAATATCTTACTTCGACATTGTGAAGCACCTTGCTAGTGTAGTAGATTGACCATTGAATCCAATTTTCATCCTCTCGGACAAGCACCGAACTAACCGTCTTCGTCGATATCGCCAAGTAGAGATACAAAATCTCTCCGACCTTGGTTTATAAGTAATGGTGGAGAAGCGAGACTTTTTTTCAGATCCTCGAAGGACTGTCGGCACTCATCTAACCATGAGAAGTTTTTACTTGCCTTAAATTTTAAAGAAAGACAAGCACCTTTCTACCGACCTTGATATGAATCGACAAAGTGCGGCGATCCTTCCGTTGAGCTGCTGTATCTCTTCTTGAGCTTGGATGCTTCATGTTGATGATAGCCTT